>OZ024822.1:37644390-37884219 GCA_964016985.1 Anodontia alba | reverse complement strand
GACATTTCAGCTGAAATAATTTTGTTTCATATGCATAAAGTTTACTTTTAAATGATATATTAAATTATTTGAATGGAAAATTCTTATGTAGGTGCAATAAATTTGTTTTAGATGACCAAATTTTGGTTTTAACTGCTATAGAATGATTTAAATAGCAAACAATTTCATTGATACTTTTCTTTTAGATTTATTGATATAAAATGACTTTAAATGCATTAAAATTGGTTATGTTGTATTTTCGCTCTAAATGTTTTCGATGTTTTACATATGTAAAAAGTGTATTTAAATGCTGTAAAAAAACCTTTAAATGCATAAATTTTGGTTTAATTTTTCAAACACATTTACCTTTAAGAAAAAATCATTTAATTGCATAAGCATGTCGGGAAGTCTAATTACGTCACATAAACCGGTAGAGCTATACAGCGAAAGGAACGTTCCTTTCGCGAAAGATCATATGTGACCTAAGCCTGTCAGCCTCTGTATGGAAGAATGTACGTGCCTTGAATAGGCCTACTCCGGAAAATGCAAATTATGAAACCTTTGTGATAAGGGCTTTCAGTCTTCTATCACTTGATAGCAATTGATAAGACAAGAAAATCCTGAAAATTATAATTAAATATCTAACTGGGTTTGGAAGATAGGGCTGCTTAAAATCTTACATTTCCAAATATGGTCATTTGAGAGTAAAATGTTTATATTTCCATAATCAAACCCAAAATTGCAAATCTGACAATAAATTATTACAGCTGCACTATCCAGGCGCCAGTCTGCCAAATAACATAGCATTTGGATCAAAAACATTAATTTTATGCATTATTTTATACAGCAACCCAGTATGATAAAGTATGAGAAAATGGTCATTTACAACATTCTATTATATGGTCTATATATGTTTTGAACTCCCATAACTCCAGAACTACTTAACATACCAAGTTCAAATTTTCAGCATTTCTTCATTGTGGGAAGGCCACCAAATGCATGAAGTTTAAAAATTCTAGGTGTACGAGTTTCAAAGTTGGTATTTTCCGGATAAGGACTATTAAATGACAAATCTCACGAAATTGTTATTTTTGTAAACACTTTGATTCAACTTTCATTGTTTGTATTTTAAACCGTCTTTACAATATGATATTCCAGTTCACGCCAAAGTCAAGTTTTGAAAGTCCAAGAAAACCTTATCTATTTAGAATAACAATTTGATAGAATCATCACGAAAACATACTCCGATTTTCGTGATTTTGTGTGTTCTTTGTTTCCAAAGGCAATCCTTTTTTACTTTTATAACCATATAATTTTGACCCCTTAAACTCCACTTTTATATAATAAAACTGGGGTTTACATGGGTATACATAATTTTTCTTCTTTCTGCTAAAAATAGATTGTGGGTACTCGTTAGAATCACCACGGCGAGGTGGTTCTAACGAGTACCCACAATCTATGTTTTGAGCAGACATACTTGCCGTCCGTTGTCCGTCCGTTCACACCTTTGAATGACTTCTCTGAAACCCCTGGGCCAATTTTCTTCAAACTTCATGTGGAACCTTCTGTTAAAGGGGGATTGTAAATTTGTACCAATGGTCACGGTCCGTTAATTAAGATTGCCGCCATGCTCATATGTGGTAAAAACACTTAAAATCTTCTTCTCCAGAACCAAGAAAGCTTAGGGCTGAATCTTGGTGTATAGCAATGAGGACTCAAGATTTACCAAGTTTATTCAATATTGATGACCGTAGATTGACCTTTGATATTTTTTTTTACGGCAAGGTCAAATTTTCGTCCCCATGCATTTGTATGGGGAAAATAGTGAAAAGTCATTTTCTCAAAATGTATGGAAGACTGGCTGAAACTTACAATGTATGATTAAAGCAGTAAAATATTTTAGTCACAATCAAAAGTTTGTCCCCTGAGAGTTATCTGCCCATGCCCCTGGGCTGTATACTTATAAAATTGTGTAATTTTTAAATGTCTACTTTTCTGGAACTGCCTTTGCAATTTTCACCATTTTGTCATGAGGCCTTCTGACAAAAAGGTATTGATTATTTGTTCGAATGGTTCCACACCATTGAACAAGATGGCCTCATGCCCATATATGGTAAAAACACTTAAATATATTCCTCTCCAGAACCAAGAAAGCTTTGAGCCTGAATCTTGGTATACATCATCGGGATCTACCAATTTTGTTTAAATGATGATCGTAGGTTGACCTTTGACTTTTTACGGCAAGGTCAAATTTTCATCCCAATGCATTTGTATGGGGAAAATGTTGAAAATCATAATGATCAAAAGGTTGTTTCGCAAACTTTTGTTCAAATGATGATCGTAGGTTGACCTTTTTACGGCAAGGTCAAATTTTCATCCCAATGCATTTGTATGGGGAAAATGTTGAAAATCATAATGATCGAAAGGCTGCTTTCGCGCCCCCCCCCCCCCCCCGCCTCCCCCATGTGATTATCTATCCTTGACCGAGCTATATACGGGTATAAAATTGTGTAATTTAAAAAAAATGACTTCTCTGAAACCGTCAGTGCAATTTTCACCAGATTTCACATGGGGTCTTCTGTCGAAAAGGTATTGATGACTTATTCGAATGGTTCCACACCACTGAAAAAGATGGCCGCCATGCCCATATATGGTAAAAAACTCTTAAAAATCTTCTTCTCCAGAACCAAGAATGCATTAAGACTGAGTTTTCGTATGTAGCATTGGATTGTGGATTGTAAGGTCTACTGATTTTGTTCTAATAATGAATTTTCATTTGGTAAATTTTGATGCCGGGGATGGATCCATGGTGCAGACTGCAGCACATCTGGCTGTTAATCCGGGTGATCACAAGTTTGATTCCCATTTTATTTATGTAACTTGTTTGGAGATTGATGTGAAATAATTTCTAAGGACATTTTCCCCTGTAGCTGATTGTCATTTCTGGTAAAAGTATGTTAACTAATTACATATAACTGGAGGACTTAATCCTGCTCAGGACAAGGTATGAGTAGCTCAATATCACCTTAATAGTGATAACTGGTCCGTTAAACTCCAAATAAACAAAATAAATTTTGATAGAATTGCGACCTGTTTTGACTTAGAGTTTCTATTTCTAAACCTTGAGTCAACAACTTCTACAATTTTCATTGTACTTTTTTTTTTTTTTTTATCTATTTTAGGTTTTCCTGCAATGATACCGAAGGCTCAGGATGAGCTGTTGTGATCACTCTTCGTCCGTCGTCCGTCCGTCCACACCTTTGAACAACCCCTTTGAAACCCTTGGGCCAATTTTCTTAAAATTTCTCCTGGAGCCTTCTGTTAATGAGGAATTGTAAATTATACAAATAGTCTTGGTCCGTTAATCAAGATGGCCGCAATGCCCATATATGGTGAAAAACACTTAAAAATCTTCTTCTCCAGAACCAAGAAAGCTTCAAGGCTGAATATTGGTATATAGCATCAGGGACTCAAGGTCTATTACGTTTATTCAAATGATAACCCTAGATTTACTCAAATGATAATCCTAGATTTACATTTGACCTTTTTACGGCAAGATCAAATTTGCGTACCTATGCATTTGTATGGGGAAAATATTGAAAATTCATTTTTACAAAATGTTTTAAAGACCATGACTGAAACTTACAATGTATGATTGAAGTAGCAAACCCTTGCATTTACAATCAAAGGTTTGTCCCCCGGGTTATCTGCCCTTGCCCCTGTGGTATTTACATGTATAAAATCTTGTGAGCTTTAAACGTCTTCTTCTCTAAAACAGCTGGACCAATTTTCTCTAGATATCACATTGGACCTTCTGTCAAAGGCATGTTACCAATTTGTTCAAACCGTTCTGTATAGTTAAACAAGGTGGCCGCCATGCCCATATGTGGTGAAAAACACTTAAAACTCTTCTTCTCCAGAATCAAAAAAGCTTCAAAGCTGAATCTTGTTACAGAGCATTTGAGACTCAAGTTTATCCAAGTTTATTCAAATGATGACTCTAGGTTGACATTTGACTTTTTTACGGCACAGTCAAATTTGCGTCCCTATGCATTTGTATGTAGAAAATATTGAAAATTCAGTTTCTCAATATGTATTAAAGACTAATGGCTGAAACTTACAATGTATGATCAAAGTAACAAACCCTTTCAGTTACAATCAAAATTTTGTTCCCCAGGATTATCTGCACTTGCCCCTGGGCTATATACATATATTAATCTCGTAATCTTTGAACTCCTTTTTCTCTGCAACAGCTTGACCAATTTTCATCAGATTTCACATTAGGCCTTCTATCAATGGCATATTAAAAGATCAAAAGATTCTGCATTATTAAACAAGATGGCCGCTATGCCCATATATGATGAAAAACACTTGAAATCTACTTCTCCAGAACCAAAAAAAGCTTCAAGGGTGAATCCTGTCACAGAGCATTGAGGACTCAAGGTCATCCAAGTTTGTTCAAATGATGACCCTAGGTTGACATTTGACCTTTCTATGGCACTGTCAAATTTACATCTCTATGCATTTGTATGGAGAAAATATTGAAAATTCAGTTTCTCAAAATGTATTGAAGACCAATGGCTGAAACTAACAATGTATGATCAAAGTAGCAAACACTTTTAGTTACAACAAAAGTTTTGCCCCCGGGGATTATCTGCCCTTGCCCCTGGGCTATATACATGCATAAAATCTCTTAATCTTTAAACGTCTTCTTCTCTGAAACAGCTTGACCAATTTCACCAGATTACACTTTGGGCTTTCTGTCGAAAGCGTTTAATCAATTTGTTCAAACCGTTCTGCATCATTAAACAAGATGGCCATCATGTCAATATATGGTAGAAAACACCTAAAATCTTCTTCACACGAATTAAGAAAGTTTCAAGGCTTAATCTTGGTATATAGCATCCGGGACTGAAGGTCCGCCAAGTGTAGTCAAATGAAGATCCTAGAATGACCATTGACCTTTCAAGGACACGGTCAGATTTGCAACCGCATACTCTTGTACAGGAAAAATGTGGCAATACTGGAAGAAAGTTGTATGGCATCTGCAGATATGCATTTGCTGTTTTGCTCAGGTGAGCAAATCGTGGCACATGGTGAAAGTTTATTAACAAGTCTTACACCTTTGCAAAGACATTATAGCAAGAACCCACCCTTCGACAGAGATACTGTAGCAAAAAGTTTGTACAGTATCTTGTAGAGACGTACTTAGGCTGAACGTTATTAGCAAGCCTTACACTTTGCAAAGACATTGTAGCAAGTGGGTATACTTTTGTAAAGACATTGTAGAAAAATTCTGCAGAACAATATCTTAAGGAGACATGCCGTGGCAGAAAAGGTATTAGCAAAAATTACACTTTTGGTAAAGACATTGTAGCAAGTAGCTATACTTTTGCAGAGACTTTGTAGCCAAACGTGTGCATAATAATATCTTGAGGAGACATGCTGTAGCTGAAAAGTTATTAGCAAGCCTTACAGATTTGGCAAAGACATTTTTGCAAGAAATAACACGTTTATAGAGACATTTACATGCTGTATGTGAAACTTGATTAGCAAGCCTTATCGTTTTGCAAAGCCATTGCAGCAAGGACCTACACTTATTGAAGAGACATGCTGTGGCTGAAAGTTATTAGTAAGCTTTATACCTTTGCAAAAATATTGTTGCAAAAACCTACATTTTTGCAGAGACAATGTGGCAAAACGTGTGCAAATAATATACTGAGGAGACATATTGTGCTGAAAGTTATTAGTAAGCCTTAAACCTTTGCAAAAACAATATACCAAGAACCTACGCTTTTACAGAGAACAATGTTGCAAACAGTGGGCACAATGATATATTGAGGAGACATGTGGTGGCTCAAATAAACCAAATAAACGTCAAAAAGATAGCCTTTGGAAACAAAGAACACACTACGGATTAGAAAATGGGAGTCTCGGTTTTATTGAAACTCTTCATAAGCAGTAATGAAGTTTGCAACACTGCTTACGCACTCTAGCGTATACATGAGCAGAACTCCATTTTCAAATATACCCCCAATGAGTCCAATGATCCTAAAGGAAATGAAATATATTCTGCACTATGGTGATGTACGGGGAGACGTTCTACCGCGGCCACATGCCACTAACACCAGCTGCAGTGTTGTAAAATAAACGTCAAAAAGATTGCCTTTGGAAACAAAGAGCACACTACGGATTAGAAAATGGGAGTCTCGACTTTATTAAAAATCTTCATAAGCGATAATGAAGTTTGCAACACTGCTTACGCCCTCGACTCAGTAAGCATTCTACATAAATCTATAGCGGGCCGTTATCGGCCCGTCAGGGTAGCTGACGGGCCGATAGCGGCCCGCTATAGATTTATGTAGAATGCTAGCTGGGTCTAGCGTATATACATGAGCAGAACTCCATTTTCAAATATACCGCAATGAGTCCAGTGATCCCAAAGGACAAGCCTTACATCTTTGCACGAACCTACGATTTTGCAGAGACAGTGTAGCAGAATATGTGCATAATTTTTTTCTTTAGGAGACATGCTGTGGCTGAAAGTTTACACACAAATCTTAACCTTTATGTTACTGTTCCATAAAAGGGATATTGGCAAACAGTTTAGACCCAGATCAGACGCCGCAGATCGCGGTGTCTGATTCGGGTCTAAACTGTTTGCATTTAGATTTAGTAAAGGAATTTCTATAAAACATGGTTACAGTTAAAACTAACCAGACATTCCTCATATTGAAATGAACGTGCCTAAAGAGTTCAGTTCACTTGGCATAAATGAGTTAGTCAGATACAAATACAATAACAGCCTGAGGCTTTGCACGGACATAGTAGCTAAAGCGCTTTCACTGGCATCTTAAGGAGACATTCTATGGCTGAGTGTGTATCACCAAGCCTTACACCTTTGCAATGCGATTGAAGCAGAAGCAGAAGCCCAAGGCTTTGCACGGACAACGTCGACAAAGTGCTTATACTAACATCTTGAGAAGACTTTTTAAGACTGTGTGTGTATTACCAAGAATTACTTTTTATGGCTGAAAGTTTATTAGCAAATTTTACCCCTTTGCAAAGACATTGAAGTAAGATTCCAAGGCTTTGCACGGACACTGTAGCTGACGTCCTTACACTAACATCTTGTGGGGCTGAAAGATTACTAACAAGTTTTATACCTTTGCAAGGGCATTGTGGAAAGGGCTTCAGGCTTTGCACAGGCAACGTAACTAAAGTGCTTACACTAACATCGTGAGGAGATTTTCTATGAATGAAAGATTATTTGCAAGCCTTACACCTTTGCAAAAACATTGTAACAAGAAATAACATTGTAACAGAGACAATGTAGCAAAATGTGTACATTCTTGAGGAGACCTGCTGTGGCTGAACGCTTTTACGCAAACCTTAATCCGATGTAAAGAAATTAGCAACATCCTATACTCTTGCCGCAAAATTGTAGCATAACGCTAAGCATGCTGAAAAAACTTTCAGTTTGAAATAATTTTCTTATTTTCCCAGAAAATAAACTTTTGCATTTCATGCAAATTATCAGGAGACAATTTCCATTAAATGTCAAAGCCTGTTTTTCGGGATAAATAAGAAAAACATATTTAGTTTTTTCATCTGCTGAATTAGCCAGGTTAAAGTGCGCATATGAGGCGATATGCTGTAGCCATTACGAAAACACGCCTATTCAAATATACTGAAAATTTTACCACCAAAAAATGAAAATTTTCAGATAAAAAATTCTGATATTTGTCATATTTATGCTCAAAACATAGATTGTGGGTACTTGTTAGAACCGCCTCGACGAGGCGGTTCTAACGAGTACCCATAATCTATGTTTCTGAGCAGAAATTAAAAAAATAATGTATATCCCTGTTAACCCCAGTTTTACTATATAAAAGTGGGGTTTAAGGGGGTCAAAATTATATAGGCGTGTTTTCGTGATGTAAAGCGTTTACACAAGTCTTACAACATTGCAAAGGCATTGTAACTTGAGCCTATTCGTTTGCAACACTAAGAACTAAATAAGTGTTAATGACATGTAATGATAGCATAAAACTATGAAAGAGCATTAGGGCCACATATACTTTTATTTCTGTTTATAAGTAATTTCGAATTAATAACTCGAAATTTCGACTTAATAACTCGAAATTTCGACTTAATATCTTGAAATTTCGACTTATTATCTCGAAATTTTGACATAAGATCTCGAACGACTTAATAACACAAAATTTCGACTTAGTAACTCGAAATTTCGACATAATAAGTCGAAAATTCGACATAATCCACATCTGGTAATCTCGTAAGGGGTAGCCGCTGGTTACACACTCAAAATCTTTATGCGAGCTTCCGGTCATGACTTACGAGACATCCAAATGTCAACAAACGGTACATTCTCCTAACAATCTCATTATCTTTTAGTAAATTTCATAGACATATTTTGAATCATAGCGCTATAGGCGCTGGTGGCCTGGGCATCAGAAGGCCCAGGGGCTTCAAAGCTCACCAGATTTGAAAACCTGAAAACTGAATGTTCATGTTGTCCTACAAAGGTTTGTGTAGACAAGATACCAAGTTTAATTTGCATCCATATTGAAACAAGATTGGATATATGACTAGAAATCCATTTGAAAGCCTGTAAAATAAAAAAAAAAAAAAAAAAAAAAAAAAAAAAAACTAGAAAAGTGTTCACAGTACACGGATGTCCCCGCTTTGGGGTCTATAAAACTGTGCAAACGTTGCCAAATTAGCCTACGTCAATGCGGGAGCATCTGTGTAATTTTGGACACATTTCTAGTTAAAAAAGAATCCAAAAATAATGAGAAATGTAAATTCCTTTGCCTGCAAGGTCAGTAACTCTTAAACCATGAGGCTATGAAACTCAATTATGTGTTCTCTGGTAAGTGATTTACAACAAAGAATCCAAAAATAAGGAGAAATATAAGGCCCTTTGCCTGCAAGACCCAAAACTCTTAAACCATAAGACTAAGAAACTCTTTTTTGTGTTCCCTAGTAAGTGATTTTCAACAAAGAATGCAAAAATAAGGAGCAATATAAGACCCTTTGCCTGCAAGGCCTGTAATTCTTAAACCATAAGACTAAGGAACTCAATTTTGTGTTCCCTAGTAAGTGATTTTCAACTAAGAATGCAAACATAAGGAGAAATATAAGGCCCTTTGCCTGCAAGGCCTATAACTCTTAAACCATAAGACTAAGAAACTCAATTTTGTGTTCCCTAGTAAGTGATTTTCAACAAAGAATGCGAAATTAATGAAAAAAAATAAGACGTGTATCCAGAGAATAAGTAAGGGAGATAACTCCAGATGGCCGGACAGACGGACGCTCAGGCACCTTAGCCTTCAAGGCCTGGAACTCTAAAACCATATGTCTGAGAAACTCAATTTTGTGTTCTCTGGAAGCGATTTTAGATTTTAATGCAGCAGCGCCAGTTGTGCGTGGAGTTACGCAGTTGTAATAACATGTACGGGGTTTTAGTATAGTATAAACATCTTATTGCTTTTTCTTCAAATAATAGTACAAACAATGGGGTCCCGGAACAAATGCTAGGGAAATTTAACATCTTGTGTATTTCAAAGTAGGCGTAGGTTGCAGTGCGTCTTATTTGATATGTTAAAGAAGTATTTCATAATCCAGATAGCTGAACTTCATTTTGCATAACCAGCGGCTACCCTTACGAGATTACCATGTGTGGAATTGCAAACGAAGAATCAACTTGAAATATCATGTCGAAATTTCGAGATAATAAGTCGAAATTTCAAGATATTAAGTCGGAATTTCGGATTATTAACTCGAAATTTCGAGTTAAGTCGAAATTTCGAGATAATAAGTCGAAATTTCAAGATATTAAGTCGAAATTTCGAGTTATTAAGTCGAAATTTCGCGTTATTAAGTCAAAATTTCGACTTATTATGTCGAAATTTCGAGATAGTAAGTCGAAATTTCGAGATAACTATCAACAGAAATAAAAGTGTATGTGTCCCTAATGCTCCTTCGTATAAAACACTTGCTTGAAAACTGCAGAAAAAATATAAAAGATTTTAACAGAAATACTGTCAAAACTTCAACAAAAACTACAGCCTTTGGCTGGTCAAAAACACAACTGTTGTGGGTGTGGGTGTGGTGTTGAACCTGAATTTAAGAGCAATTAAATCAAACTTTTACAACTGACAGCGTGCACACTGATATCTTCAAGATCTGCTGACGACCGCCAACAGAAACTGGAATACCAGAAGCAATAATATAGAATGAGCAGAAACTATAAATTATAATACAGTGAAGTACTTACG
This sequence comes from Anodontia alba, assembly GCA_964016985.1. Taxonomy (NCBI): domain Eukaryota; kingdom Metazoa; phylum Mollusca; class Bivalvia; order Lucinida; family Lucinidae; genus Anodontia; species Anodontia alba. Next base: position 37,873,939 of record OZ024822.1, on the reverse strand, counting down.
ATTTTGCGAAGACATTTTAACAGAAGCTTACATCTTTGCCGAGACATTTTACCTAAAATCATTCATAACTGACCGTTACTTACCTGCACCCCACAGTATCCGTATGGCCCCAAGAATCTCTCACATTCCGCTTTGATGTCTGTCCATTTCCATTCAAAAAGGTGCGTAATAGCGGTTCTCCCACGGGCACAGTTAGGATTACTGTATGGACTGGCCTTTACACCTGTAGTCAGGGGGATTATATGAGCAGGAACAAGTATAAAAGTACTTCTACAATACATGCCTTAAAAACGGTATCTTAGACAGCTTTGTACATACCCTCTCACAAACGTATATACATTCACACAAACACAGCATACGAAAAAGTGTCTTGTATTATATACCTCCTCACTTACAAGCCCTACGAAAACGTGTCTTTGACACCTTCATGTTTACTCTTACATTTTCTTGATGAGACTGCACAGATGGGATGAACCGATATCTGAGCCTTCTCTTGGCTTACGTGTCCTAAAGTACATTTTTTTTATGAGACTGCACAGATGAGCCGATATCTTAGCCTTCTCTTGGCTTACGTCTCCGAAAGTACATTTTCTTGATAGGACTGAACAGATGAAGCATAATCTGAGCCTCCGCAAGGCTTACGTCTCCGAAAGTACATTTTCTTGATGAAACTGCACAGATGACCTCCGCTAGGCTAACGTCTCCGAAATTACATTTTCTTGATGAAACTGCACAGATGACCTCCGCTAGGCTTACGTCTCCGAAAGTACATTTTCTTGATGAGACTGCACAGATGACCTCCGCTAGGCTTACGTCTCCGAAAAACATTTTCTTGGTGAAACTGCGCAGATGACCTCGGCTAGACTTACGTCTCCGAAAGTACATTTTCTTGATGAAACTGCACAGATGACCTCCGCTAGGCTTACGTCTCCGAAAGTACATTTTCTTGATGAAACTACACAGATGCGCTTCGCTAGGCTTACATCTCCGAAAGTACATTTTTTGATGAGACTGCACAGATGACCTTCGCTAGGCTTATGTCTCCGAAAGTACATTTTCTTGATGAGACTGCACAGATGACCTTTGCTAGGCTTACGTCTCCGAAAGTACATTTTCTTGATGAAACTGCACAGATGACCTTCGCTAGGCTTTCGTCTCCGAAAGTACATTTTCTTGATGAAACTGCACAGATGACCTCCTCTAGGCTTACGTCTCCGAAAGTACATTTTCTTGATGAAACTGCACAGATGACCTCCGCTAGGCTTACGTCTCCGAAAGTACATTTTCTTGATGAAACTGCACAGATGACCTCCGCTAGCCTTACATCTCCGAAAGTACATTTTCTTGATGAAACTGCACAGATGACCTCCGCTAGGCTTACGTCTCCGAAAGTACATTTTCTTGATACGACTGCACAGATGACCTCCGCTAGCCTTACATCTCCGAAAGTACATTTTCTTGATGAGACTGCACAGATGACCTCCGCTAGGCTTACATCTCCGAAAGTACATTTTCTTGATGAGACTGCACAGATGACCTCCGCTGGGCTTACGTCTCCGAAAGTACATTTTCTTGATGAAACTGCACAGATGACCTCCGCTAGCCTTACATCTTCGAAAGTACATTTTCTTGATGAGACTGCACAGATGACCTCCGCTAGCCTTACATCTCCGAAAGTACATTTTCTTGATGAGACTGCACAGATGACCTTCGCCAGGCTTACATCTCCGAAAGTACATTGTCTTGATGAGACTGCACAGTGACCTTCGCTAGACTTACGTCGGACATTTTCTTGATGAAACTGCACATATTACCTCCGCTAGGCTTACGTCTCCGAAAGTACATTTTCTTGATGAAACTGCACAGATGACCTCCGCAAGGCTTACATCTCCGAAAGTACATTTTCTTGATGAGACTGCACAGATGACCTTCGCTAGACTTACGTCTCCGAAAGTACATTTTCTTGATGAGACTGCACAGATGACCTCCGCTAGGCTTACGTCTCCGAAAGTACATTGTCTTGATGAAACTGCACAGATGACCTCCGCTAGACTTACGTCGGACATTTTCTTGATGAAACTGCACAGATGACTTCCGCTAGGCTAACGTCTCCGAAAGTACATTTTCTTGATGAAACTGCACAGATGACCTCCGCTAGCCTTACATCTCCGAAAGTACATTTTCTTGATGAGACTGCACAGATGACCTCCGCTAGGCTTACATCTCCAAAAGTACATTTTCTTGATGAGACTGCACAGATGACCTTCGCTAGACTTACGTCTCCGAAAGTACATTTTCTTGATGAGACTGCACAGATGACCTCCGCTAGGCTTACATCTTCGAAAGTACATTTTCTTGATGAGACTGCAAAGATGACCTCCGCTAGGCTTACGTCTCCGAAAGTACATTTTCTTGATGAAACTGCACAGATGACCTCCGCTAGGCTTACGTCTCCGAAAGTACATTGTCTTGATGAAACTGCACAGATGACCTCCGCTAGCCTTACATCTCCGAAAGTACATTTTCTTGATGAGACTGCACAGATGACCTCCGCTAGGCTTACATCTCCGAAAGTACATTTTCTTGATGAGACTGCACAGATGAACTTCGCTAGACTTACGTCTCCGAAAGTACATTTTCTTGATGACACTGCACAGATGACCTCCGCTAGGCTTACATCTTTCTTGATGAGACTGCAAAGATGACCTCCGCTAGGCTTACGTCTCCGAAAGTACATTTTCTTGATGAAACTGCACAGATGACCTCCGCTAGGCTTACGTCTCCGAAAGTACATTGTCTTGATGAAACTGCACAGATGACCTCCGCTAGCCTTACATCTCCGAAAGTACATTTTCTTGATGAAACTGCACAGATGACCTCCTCTAGGCTTACGTCTCCGAAAGTACATTTTCTTGATGAAACTGCACAGATGACCTCCGCTAGGCTTACGTCTCCGAAAGTACATTGTCTTGATGAAACTGCACAGATGACCTCCGCTAGCCTTACATCTCCGAAAGTACATTTTCTTGATGAGACTGCACAGATGCGCTTCGCTAGGCTTACATCTTCGAAAGTACATTTTTTGATGAGACTGCACAGATGACCTTCGCTAGGCTTATGTCTCCGAAAGTACATTTTCTTGATGAAACTGCACAGATGACCTCCGCTAGGCTTACGTCTCCGAAAGTACATTGTCTTGATGAAACTGCACAGATGACCTCCGCTAGCCTTACATCTCCGAAAGTACATTTTCTTGATGAGACTGCACAGATGACTTCCGCTAGGCTTACATCTCCGAAAGTACATTTTCTTGATGAGACTGCACAAATGAACTTCGCTAGACTTACGTCTCCGAAAGTACATTTTCTTGATGACACTGCACAGATGACCTCCGCTAGGCTTACATCTTCGAAAGTACATTTTCTTGATGAGACTGCACAGATGACCTCCGCTAGGCTTACGTCTCCGAAAGTACATTTTCTTGATGAAACTGCACAGAGGACCTCCGCTAGGCTTACGTCTCCGAAAGTACATTGTCTTGATGAAACTGCAAAGATGACCTCCGCTAGCCTTACATCTCCGAAAGTACATTTTCTTGATGAGACTGCACAGATGACCTCCGCTAGGCTTACGTCTCCGAAAGTACATTTTCTTGATGAAACTGCACAGATGCGCTTCGCTAGGCTTACGTCTCCGAAAGTACATTTTCCTGATGAGACTGCACTGATGCGCTTCACTAGGCTTACGTCTCCGAAAGTACATTTTCTTGATGAGACTGCACAGATGACCTCCGCTAGGCTTACGTCCCTGAAAGTACATTTTCTTGATGAGACTGCACAGATGACCTCCGCTAGGCTTACGTCTCCGAAAGTAAATTTTCTTGATGAGACTGCACAGATGACCTCCGCTAGGCTTACGTCTCCGAAAGTACATTTTCTTGATGAGACTGCACAGATGCGTTTCGCTAGGCTTACGTCTCCGAAAGCACATTTTCTTGATGAGACTGCATAGATGACCTTCGCTAGGCTTACGTCTCCGAAAGTACATTTTCTTGATGAGACTGCACAGATGCGCTTCGCTAGGCTTTCGTCTCCGAAAGTACATTTTCTTGATGAAACTGCACAGATGACCTTCGCTAGGCTTACGTCTCCGAAAGTACATTTTCTTGATGAGACTGCACATGTGCGCTTTGCTAGGCTTTCGTCTCCGAAAGTACATTTTCTTGATGAGACTGCACAGATGACCTTCGTTAGGCTTACGTGTCCGAAAGTACATTTTCTTGATGAGACTGCACAGATGACCTTCGCTTGGCTTACGTCTCCGAAAGTACATTTTCTTGATGAGACGGCACAGATGACCTTCGCAAGGCTTACGTCTCCGAAAGTACATTTTCTTGATGAGACTGCACAGATGACCTTCGCTAGGCTTACGTCTCCGAAAGTACATTTTCTTGATGAGACTGCACAGATGACCTCCGCTAGGCTTACGTCTCCGAAAGTACATTTTCTTGATGAGACTGCACAGATGACCTTCGCTAGGCTTACGTCACCGAAAGTACATTTTCTCACGTTGAGGCTCATACAGAGTCTAAGAGAATGGATACCCTTTCAGGTGAGGCAACTCTTGTAAAATTGGTTTGCCCTCTTCTGAAAAGGCCTTCTACTCTTAAAGGAAAAGTATGCTCTCCTTAGGAGCAAACACGTTCCTTTTATTGTAGACTCATTTTCAGAAGCGTTAACCCTTCTCATGCTGAATAAATTAAGATGCCACACCCGCTTCTAATTTTCAGCCAATCAGATTATTTGATCCCGATTGTTGCTATAAGTTCACATACCTCATGGCAAACAGTGCAGATCCAGATCAGTAGGCTTCTTCAGAAGCCAAGTGATCTGGATCTACACTGTTTGCTAAGACAGGGCATGTCGTGTTCAGCAAGAGAAGGGTTAAAATAGTTTGTTAGGCATATTTATTTGGAGTCTGAATATCTTCACTATTAAAGTAGTTTTGATATGGAGTTTTTGCGCTTCTGCTGCAGACAGTTGCAGTTTCAATGACAACTTAGATAGGGAGGCCATAAACCCGGGTCATGAACAGAGTTTAATTATAGAAAAAGTAGTAAAAGTCATAGCAAAATAATAGTAGTAGTAGTAGTAGTAGTAGTAGTAGTAGTAGTAGAGAGAGAGAGAGAGAGAGAGAGAGAGAGAGATTCTCAGCTGGCTGTTTATTTTTCTGTGTTTCTAATTATCAATTTATCGCATCTGTTTGTTTTGTTATCATTGTTTTTCAACGTCTATATAATGTCGCTATCGTCATAACGATGTTTTGTAAGCATCATATAAGCATACTAGACTAGCTGAGAAAACATCTTGTTTTTGTTGTTCTCGTTGTCGTTGTTGTCATCGTTGTAATCGTTGTTTTTGTAGTTTCGGTATTCCGACTTGGCATTGTTAACGCCCAAATTACATATCTTGCTTTCTCTTTGAAACTTACACATCGATAAAATCCTCAAAAATGAAATTCATTTCTAGGATAAAATGGCCAGGACAAGAGAAAATGATCTTTGTAGTTTATACGACCGGTTTTGATCCTGATCAACTAGCAAAGCCATACCCAGCAGGCACATGACGTTTATACAACGTCGCATTAACGTCGATGCAACATGCTGACGTTGCATCGACGTTGCGACTTTGTTTAAACGTCATTCGCCCGCTTGGTGTATTTTATGCTGTAAGTCACCATACAATATAATAATACATGACAGTTCTCTAAGAACGAATGCCCTGATCAGACTGCACAGATGCCCAGTATGATTGAGCCTGTGCTGTCCACATATGCCACAGAAACCCCTTTTCCATGAGTTGGAGACGTATGGCTCAGTTAACACTGTTTAAGGTCATTTCGAGCCGGTCAGTTAACCTACTCACACTTTTCTTGGGCAGGATTAGTTCTCCAAGCGGTTATCAAGTACTTGTGCACATACTTTCGACAGTACCTGACAGCCGCCCTTTTTAATCAGCGAAAGGGGCTAGGATTCGAACGCGACCCCTGGATTTGCAGTCAGACGCGCTACTCAGCTAGCATTCTTTATAAATCTACAGCGGACCGTTATCTGCCCCGCTCTAGATTTACGAGGGCGTGTCAATAAATAACCAGCCTATCCAATTTCCGATGGACCGAGACGGTCACGATTTTCATGCTTTGTTTCAATATATGATTTTGACTGTGTTGGGGTTTAACGACACGTCAACCCTTGTGGGTCATTTTGTGTCGTCTCCAAGAGAAAGGGAGAAAAGAGACAGAAGAGATAGCAGAAGAGATGAAAGAGAGGGACAGGGAAGAAAGAGGAACAGGAATGAAAGTGATGAAACAGAAGAAATAAAAACATCACCTCCCTACCCTTACCTGCTACAAGGATAGCAGGCCTTGCCCAACTGTAAGCCAATATCAGCTGGACGCCCCAGTGACATAAGATACATGACACCTTCGCACCACCCGACCACCCCCACAATATATGATTTATACATGGGTACAAAATTATACGCGTATCGAGTCATTCTTTAATAAGATATTGAATATCAAACATGGGTAGTGATGCATAGGCATGTTTTTTCATCTAAAGTTGAGTACCGTGCTGTAATTCGGTACCTGTATTTAAAAGGTAAAACAGGCAAGGAAATACACGGCGAGTTAGCCAATGTTTATGGGTCTTCTGCACTATCTTATGCTCAGGTTAAATTCTGGGTAGGGGAATTCAAACGCGGTAGATATAAAAAGAGCCCACTGGATGCCACCGACGAAGAAATGTGTAAGAAAGTTCGGGATCTGGTATACTCTGATAGGCGAATTCAGGTGGAAGAAAAAGCGCAGGCATTAGGCGTTTCACGGTAGCGTTTCAACAATCTTACATGATCGTTTAGGTATGCGCAAGCTAACAGCCCGTTAAGTCCCCAAATCCCTTAGCGATGAGCAAATGGCAACCAGAGCATCAGTACGCAGCGCCTTGTTGAAGCGTTTTATGTCAAAAGATGATTTTCTTTTGCGTCTAGTGACTGTAGAGACTTGGGTTCATTATTATGAGCCAGAGAATAAAGCTCAGAGTCGTCAGTGGGTAGGACCTGGGTCCCCGAGGCCAAAGACGTTCAAGACGCAACCATCTGCTGGCAAGATGATGGCCACAGTAGTTTGGGACGCAAAAGGTGGTATTATGTTGGACTTTTTACCCAAGAGAAGTACAATAACTGGAGTGTACTATGCAAACTTGTTAGACCAGCTGAGAGCCGCCATCCGTGAAAAACGCCGAGGTAAACTCTCTAAAGGTGGTTTGCTGCAACAGGACAACGCGAGAGTCCACACTTGCAAAATTGCAATGGATGCTGTAGAGCGAAACGGGTATGAATTAATACCACATCCTGCCTATTCGCCTGACCTAGCTCCTAGCGACTTCTTCCTATTCCCAAAATTGAAAAAGGATAGCCGTGGACTTCATTTCCGGTCTGATGAAGAAGTCGTGACGTCAGTTGAGGAGTGGGTCAATGGAAAGGACCCTGACTTTTTCAGTTCTGGACTGATGGCACTTGAACATCGTTGGTTTAAGTGCATCACACTAGAGGGCAATTACATCGAAAAAGAAGAGGTGTATCTCAGCCGGAAATAAGTTAGACTGGTTACTTATTGACACCCTCGTATAAAGAATGCTTACTTGGTACAGATTGTGCTGTTGAGCCCGGCTTCACGCGCGGATAAAATGTTCAGACAACATATAAGAACCAAACCGAATAATACCTTACCGTAAAGGAATGTCAGCAAACAGAATAATGCGGCTAACGCCATATCTGGAAACGCAAGTCTGCTTTGAAAACTTATCAAAATATATACATGCCCGTGACTGTGCTAAACTTTTATCTACACCTTACCATTCTATGAGATTCTATGGGCAAGTCAGCAGATGACAAATGATTATTTTCTTATTTTCCCCAGAAAATAGGTTTTGACCTTGCATACACTGTGTCTCCTAAGGCTATAATGTGCATGCAATGCCAAAGCCTATTTTCTTGAAAAAATAAGAAAAATGTTACAAAATGTCGTCTGCTGAATTTTTTATCCAGCATGCTGAGCGTTAAGTTCACCGTGTCTAATTTAGATAAGGCATGTTCTGTGAACATTCTGTTAAGTAACCTGTCTTTTTTAATATTCCTGAAATAGTGATAAAATTCGTATTTAGTTACACCAAGTGCAGTGTTATATTTTAAATTAAACGGGTGTTAATTTCAGCATTACACACTTTTGGTGCAATGTTGACCAGTTAGGAAATGATACCTTAAACCGTATTAAATATTATACAAAGTTTGCTGTAAAAATGCGTAAATCAATGTTAGGTGACACCCAGTGCTAAATTTCTAAAATCAGGGCGTAACGCTTTTGTGTTCGAGTGTAACGTTTCCTTGACTATCTTTATACAAACGTTACACTAGTTCGGTGCTTATGCTATGGAAGCCATTGAGGCAGTTTTGGCTTGCATCACGAAAACACGCCTATATAATTTTGACCCCCTTAAACCCCACTTATATATAGTAAAACTGGAGTTTACAGGGGTATACATTATTTTTCTTATTTCTGCTCAAAAACATAGATTGTAGGTACTCGTTAGAACCGCCTCGCAGAGGCGGTTCTAACGAGTACCCACAATCTATGTTTTGAGCTGAGAAATATGAAAAATATCAGAATTTTTATCTGAAAATTTTCATTTTTTTGGTGGTAAAATTTTCAATATATTTGAATAGGCGTGTTTTCGAAATGGCGACTAATGACTTATGACTTATGAGTTTTTTAGTTATATTATGACTTGTGACTTTTGAGTTATGACTTGTGACTTTTGAGCTATGACTTGTATAATCTTGATGATAAGAAAAAGTGCTTACGTGTCACCACTTCCTTTATATATTCAGCAGACGACATTCATATTTTTATCGTTTTATTTCCAAGGAAATAGATTTGATATTTCATGCGAATTGCATCAAATCCCAAAACCTATTTTCCAGGAAAAATAAGAACAATATTTTAAAATATCATCTGCTGAAAATTTATCCAGCATGCTAATTGTTTATAAAGTATGATAAAATATGATAATAGGCACCAAGAATTATCTGACACTAAAAATCTGGATAAAGAAGAAGAAAAAGAAAAAAAGTGAGAAAAAATCTTGCGGAGTCGATCAACGATTGGTATTTAATTCTCTCTTTTTTTTTTTTTTTTTTTTTGTATATATAAGATGGGCCATTATCACCATCATCATTATCATCATTTTCATCATGTTGTGCAACTGTCCGTCAGTTATTATTATTATCATCATCATCATTATTATTTTTATTATTATTTTCTATAACATGTCTGAATATACTTCTACTGTTGGTAATTTGTGTATATAACATTTTCTATCTATCATTCATGTATGCCATACGTACCACTTAGCATTGTTCAGGAGATGATTTATAGAAGCTTTAAGCTTTTTATCAAATCCTGTACCTTATGATAATATATGATAGTAATGAGAATCAAATCAGAATTCAATAAATATTGTTTAAACCAATTTTTTTTTTTTTTTTTTTTTTTTTTTTTTTACAAATACATTGTGTTGTTGTTTTCTTGTCTTTTATAAGGGCCTTCATCAAACCTTAAAACGCTAAGCTGATTTGTAGCAGACGACATGCTAAAATTGATTTTATTGTTTTCAGAGAAACAAGACTTGACAGTTTTGCTAGGCTGATTTTCTCCGGATAAAAATTAATAAAATAAAAAAAAAAAAAAAAATTAAAGTGTGGTCTAAAGACTTGTGACTTATGAGTTTTGAGTTTATGACTTGTGAGTATGACTTGCGACTTTTGAGTTATGACTGTAAGTACCTTCGGGGTAATATTTTTTTTTTTTTTTTTTTTTTACCAGCGTCAGCAATCTTCTACGTGCGTTCTCCAAATAAGCGCCAATATTACACCGAAGGTACAAGTCATAACTCAAAAGTCACAAGTCAAAACTCAAAAGTCTCAAGTCAAAACTCAAAAGTCACAAATCATGATTCAAAACGCATAAGTCATAAGGCATTAGACCACTTTTTTAAATATTTTTACTATTATTTTTTATTTTATTTTCTTTTTCGGAGATAATCGTCAAGTATTTGTTTACTCTGAAAGTAACAAAATCAATTTTAGAATGTCGTCTGCTACAAACCTGCATTGCACTTTTACCCATTTATGCCGAATGGATTCTCCTTCCTTCACTCTTCGGACCGGCCCATTTTTATTATAAGGGCTGTCTGGTGAATTTTTATTATTACCATGTTTTATAGAAATTCCTGTATTTAATGCAAACTTTGTGGACCCTAAACAGACGTCTGTGGCATCTGATCTGGTCTACACTGTCAATGCCCCTTTTATAGGACGCTAGACATAACGGGTTAAGGTTTGGTTAAAGCCCTAATGAAAGACAAGAAGAAAAAAAAATACAATGCATTTGTAAAGACGTTTATTTTATCAAACTCTTTAACCCTTAAAGCGCCAGTCACAACAATTGTCGTCTGCTTTGTCTTCTGCCGGTTACTTTAAATGTCATTTCTGTAAACAGTGTGGACCCAGATCAGACTGCTCCTTTAGGAACAGTCTGATCTGGGTCCACACTGTTTGCCTGTATGCAAAAATAGGTTTGAAAAGTTTGCAAGAATATTCAGCAGACGACAAAAAACAGACAACATTTTCATATGCAGGTTTTCTTGGCGTTTTAAGGGTTAAACAATTAGCATGCTGAGTAAATATTCAGCAGGCGACATTTTAAAATATCGTTCTTATTTTTCCTGGGAAAAGGTTTTGGGATTTCATGCATGAAATGATAAAACCTATTTCCTTGGAAATAAAACGATAACTATGAATCTGTCGTCTGCTGAATATATAAAGGAAGAGGTTACACTTAAGCACTTTTTCTTATCATCAAGATTACACAAGTCATAATTCAAAAGTCTCAAGTCATAACTCAAAAATTATGTCGCAAGTGAAAATTGCCTCCAGGGCTTCTATATTATGCATCTCTCATAATAATCTCCCGTGCTTTTGACCACACACTAAAAGATAATAGATTATCAAGAAACGTTTATAGTTCCTGTGTTTTGTTCTTATCGACAAACCCCAAAATTACATACATCCGGCAAAACGTTTTGACGTATGTCAGTTCTATAACCAGCTAATGTTTTGGAGAGGAAACGATTTTTTTTTTTTTTTTTTTTTTTTTTTTGGGGGGGGGGGGGGGGGCGGAATGGGGGCATGGGGGTGGGGGGGATACATTTCTCCTCTGATTTTAAAAACTGAAAATTCAGAAGTACAAGTGGAGCTTGTTGAAAACCTGCCTCCAAACTATCTACCTTATCATTTCGTTATTTTGCCTTTTCAAGTTAGTGCCTTGGTTTAAATAGTTTTGCCATTACTGATAGTTTTCTTTTTTATATAGCCCTACATGTTACATGTATTAATATTACATTGGGCAGTAGTCACAAACAAAACAAATTATTAATGAGCCAGCGCACGACAAAACCTACAATAAGACGTGCGGCCACCGAAGACTCAGAATAGCCTGGGCATCCGCCCAGACTGATCTTCGCTGTACGCATGAAGCAAGCTTGGGTCCTTAGCTACCCGTTGAGCGCACATGCGGACAGCGAAGACTCTGATCAGACTGGGCGGATCTGCGTCTTAGCTGTGCGCACATCCATTTTGTTGGGTTTGTCATGAGTTGGCTCCTCGGGGAGGGAGGGAGGGGTGGGGGGGGGTGGGGGGGGCACTATCAAAGGAAAATTCTGAATATCATCCAGCAGATAGTAACATTAAAGTTTAGAACATTTTCCAGTAAAATTAAATAATTTGTTTTATTGAAAACTTGCACAACCAGCGTGTCCACTATACCTGTCAAAGTCTACCCTCGTTGCCTTTACTGTACATGGTAAAGGCCAATTTGATACACCAAAATGTCAATTATACATTACGAAATTCAAGTATTATCATCTTTTCAGTCATAAAATATTAGTTTGATAATCTTTAGTGGCTATCTACATCACCCATGCCTCTATTTTGGTGAAAATCCTTAGACAGGACAGGAAAATTCCTGATTTTCATAACTGGAGTTACTCTGATGTTAGTGGCAAATATCAGTGCAAATCAAAGCCATTAAAGCATCAGAGAAGACTCGGATTAAGTACGGATGTAGCGTGCCAAATGGTTCCCGTTTTCAGCACTGCGAGGTATATGATTAGCCCCCCCTCCCAAGCCCCCCACCCCCCCCCCCCCCCACACACACACTCCCTTTTTTCAACAAAAAGTATATGACTGACCCGATTTTTCTTGATTGGTATATGAAAGGCCCATCCCGGTATATGCACATATTTTTCGAACAAAGAATAGATGAGTCCATAGATGAGTCCACTAAGGATAACTGGGTTATACAGATGAGTTAGACAGTGTACATTTTGTAAATGCGTACCAGAGTACATATGAGATAGTAGCATTTAATTTGTGAAATACAGTTGTACTAATTTATTTGTATACATGTATGAATGGGTATAAAAAATCAAAGGCCAGAATATGAATAGGTCAACATTCCAGACGATCAATTAAGTATAAGAATGGTCCGGTTTTGTTTCTTGTTTTTTGTTGTTTTTTTTTCAAAGGCCAGGTACATGAATGGGTAGGTTTGGAAATACTGGATCGCACATCCGTTCCACAATTACCCCAGGTTACCACCACCCCCCCCCCCCACCCACCCACGCCAGTAGACACACAACGTTGAAACAACGTCGATTCACTGTTGATTCAAAATCAAAACGTTGAATCAACGCTGAATCTACGTTGTTTCAATGTTGTGTGCCTGCTGGGCCCTCAACCCCCGAGTGTGGCTCATTTGTTTAAAGGAACGGGTTACCCTTGGCATACAATTTCGTGACTCCCTGTTTGCATGCGCAATTAAGCCCCTTCTGATCAGGTCTAATCTAAAAGGAAAAGCAAGGAGAGCCATTTGTTTCCCTTTAGAGTAGACCCCTTTTCAGACGGAGACAAAAACAATATGGACAGAGTTGTCTCCCTTGAAAGTGCACGAAAACAAATTTGACGGAGCTGTCTCTCCCTTGAAAGTGTATCGATTCCCCTTAAATGCTTTACATGTAACCCTTGTCATGCTGAATAATATAAGATGCCATGCCCATTTCTAATTTTCAGCCAATCAGATTACTACACTGTTTGTTTAGTCCGGGTTCAGCAGGACAAGGGTTAACAACAAGAACTGTTTTCCTCCACCTGTACAAGAATGAACTCAGTACCGTCTTAGAAATTCGATCAATATGTGCTTCCTTTTACATGAAATGATCTTCTGGAAAACAAAAAAACTAGTACTGTTTCTGTTGTTGACCGCAGCTGACAACGCGCCCTTAGGGCATATACGAATGGCGAAGCCCCAGACCAGTTTGCACAACCCCGCATATTCAAGATATTTGCTAGTAGTCCTATATCTTCAACAATATTCCTATATAGTGTAGGCGAACAACGAAGATCCTGACCAGACTGCGCGGATTCGCAGGCTGGTCTGCATCATCGCTGTTCGCATATGTTCTAAGGTCCCTTTTCTCAGCAGCCGGCCCTTATCACATGGACCGCATCTTCTTCGGTCAAGTGTGAACTGCACATGCCTAGACGAGCATCCCGGATAGCATTCTTTATAAATCTATAGCGGGCCGTTATCGGCCCGTCGGCTATAGATTTATAAAGAATGCTGGCTGGCATGTGCGCGCATCGAGTCTGCTATAATGCTACGTAATTTACACTTTTAATATATGAGATTAAATTTAAACGGACCTTTATATCATTTCTAGGAAAACTACCATTTATTTCTATTTATAATCATGAATCATAATTATCAGTCACGACTTCATGGGTAAAAATATGTTGCAGAGAATATTCGGAATATTTTTTTCTTATTTTTGCTAGAAAATAGGTTTGACATTCCATACAAATTGTCTCCTCTGGAGAAAACTTGCATGCAATGTCAAAGCCTATACACTAGGAAAATAAGGCAAATATCATTTAGTTTTCGTCTGAATTTGCCCAGAGAGCGAGCGGTACATGCTAACATTATGCTGTCTGAGCTAGACAGAGGTCTGAAATGTAAGGAAGAACATACTTGACAACATTTGAAAGTAAGTAATATATATCTAGGTATATAAAGGTTTAAATAATAGAGCAGATCATTTCCTACAATATTGCGTGTGTGCCCATTGCAGACTCTGATTAACCTGCGCATCACCTGCACAGTCTAATCCGAGTCTTCGCTGGGCGTACATGCAGTCTTGTAGAAAATTGTGTCCCGCTTCAACGGAAATGGATACTTAAATGCACTTGTTTATGTAGAAACGTGCAGTTTCAAGTAAAATGCTGCGCCCTATTTCAAGGGAAAATATTTTAAAAGTCATCACCTATTATTCAGATATACATGTTAAATAAAAATCACATGAGCCAGAATTCACTTGGCATTTGAAAAGTTACACGACTTTCAGTTTCAATGAAATTGGGCTGGACCTTCCTTCAAAACTTTTAGAGTATCTCATTAATACTCCTAAAGAAACTGATCTGGACCTTCCTTCAAAACTTTTGGAGTATCTCATTAATACTCGATCCTAAAGCAACTGGGCTGGACCTTCCCTCAAAACTTTTGAAGAATTTCATTAATACTCCTAAAGAAACTGAACTGGACCTTTCTTCAAAACTTTTGGAGTATCTCATTAATACTCCTAAAGAAATTGGGCTGGACCTTCCCTCAAAACTTTTGGAGTATTTCATTAATACTCCTAAAGAAACTGGGCTGGATCTTCCCTCAAAACTTTTAGAGTATCTCATTAATACTCTTAAAGAAACTGAGCTGGAGCTTCCTTCAAAACTTTTGGAGTATCTTATTAATATTCCTAAAGAAACTGAACTGGACCTTCCTTCAAAACTTTAAGAGTATTTCATTAATACTCCTAAGGAAATTGAGCTGGACCTTCCCTCAAAACTTTTGGAGTATCTCATTAATACTCCTAAAGTAATTGGGCTGGACCTTCCCTCAAAACTTTTGGAGTTTAGATTTATAAAGAATGCTAGCTAGAGATTTCCAAGCGTCAGCTAGAAGACATGCGGACTCCCCGTTCCGCCCACACCCAACAGATAAAAAAAGGTAAATATCAAAGTTTCCATACCTGAACCACCACAGTCCTATTTAAGCGCTTATCTGTGTCATAAACTTGTTCAGTTACTTGCTAGCTTGATGGCTGATATTTAAGGGAGAAATTAATAAAGCGTACTAAAAACGTCCTAATTTTACCGGCCCAGACAAAAGTTGCATGTGATTATATGTTTTGAATTTGTAAAGCGTGCAACCAGACTGACAGGGTTTTAATCTGTTGAATGTACAGATATGTACAGACTGGTTTATCTTTTCAAGATTTGTTTGTGTTGAGGTTTTACGGCCCAGTCAACCCAATAGGATCATGGCGGTCAGTTTACCTAATCACACGTTTACTGGGCAGGCTTAGTCCTCTAAGCGGTTAACCAGTATTGTGTCCATTCTTTCGCCAGAAACTGACAACTGCCCTTCTTGAATCAGCGGAAGGGAGAGAATGACCGTTGAAAATATTTCATGATCAATCTCTACGAAAGAATGTTGCCGACCTCGGCGAGGGCTGAACCCGCGACCTCCTGGTCTCCAGTCGGACGGCGCATCTTTTCAAGATAATGAGTGCACAGATAACAGCAGATTTTGTTTTTAATTTAAAGATTTACAGATGCAAAGATTGGTTTATGTTTGGAACCTGAAAGGTGTGCACATACACAGACTGGTTTGTGCTAAGAAGCGGTAGATTGTGCAGATCTACAGGTTTGTTAATGTTTGGAACATGAAGTATGTCCATATTCTCTGGTTATTATATAGTGTACAGGTGCAGGTTTAAGATTTGATTCTATATAGTGTACAGATACAAAGACGGGTTTAATGTTTGATTCTATATAGTGTACAAATACACAGACAGGTTAATATTTGATTCTATATAGAGTACAGATACACAGACAGGTTAAGATTTGATTCTATATAGAGTACAGATACACAGACAGGTATAGATTTGATTCTATATAGTGTACAGATACACAGACAGGTTAATATTTGATTCTATATAGAGTACAGATACACAGACAGGTTAAGATTTGATTCTATATGGAGTACAGATACACAGACAGGTTAAGATTTGATTCTATATAGTGTACAGATACACAGACAGGTTTAAGGTTTGATTCTATATAGAGTACAGATACACAGACAGGTTAAGATTTGATTCTATATAGTGTACAGATACACAGACAGGTTTTAGGTTTGATTCTATATAGAGTACAGATACACAGACAGGTTAAGATTTGATTCTATATAGAGTACAGATACACAGACAGGTTTAAGGTTTGATTCTATATACGAGTAGAGTACAGATACACAGACAGGTTAAGATTTGATTCTATATAGTGTACAGATACACAGACAGGTTTTAGGTTTGATTCTATATAGAGTACAGATACACAGACAGGTTAAGATTTGATTCTATATAGAGTACAGATACACAGACAGGTTAACATTTGATTCTATATAGTGTACAGATACACAGACAGGTTAAGATTTGATTCTATATAGTGTACATTTACACAGACAGGTTAAGATTTGATTCCATATAGAGTACAGATACACAGACAGGTTAAGATTTGATTCTATATAGAGTACAGATACACAGACAGGCTAAGCTTTGATTCTATATAGTGCACAGACAGGCTAAGATTTGATTATATATAGTGTACAGATATACAGACAGGTTAAGATCTGATTCTATATAGTGTACAGATACACAGACAGGTTAAGATTTGATTCTATATAGAGTACAGATACACAGACAGGTTAAGATTTGATTCTATATAGTGTACAGATACACAGACTGGTTAAGATTTGATTCTATATAGTGTACAGATACACAGACAGGTTAAGATTTGATTCTATATAGTGTACAGATACACAGACAGGCTTATGATTTGATTTTATATAGTGTACAGATATACAGACAGGTTTAAGATTTGATTCCATATAGAGTACAGATACACAGACAGGTTAAGATTTGATCCTATATGGTGTACAGATACACAGACAGGTTAAGATTTGATTCTATATAGTGTACAGATACACAGACAGGTTTAAGATTTGATTTTATATAGAGTACAGATACACAGACAGGTTAAGATTTGATTCTATATAGAGTACAGATACACAGACAGATTAAGATTTGATACACAGACAGGTTTAAGATTTGATTCTATATAGAGTACAGATACACAGACAGGTTAAGATATGATTCTGTATAGAGTATAGATACACAGACAGATTAAGATTTGATACACAGACATATTTAAGATTTGATTCTATATAGAGTACAGATACACAGACAGATTAAGATTTGATACACAGACAGGTTAAGATTTGATTCTATATAGAGAACAGGTATACATAGAGGTTTAAGATTTGATTCTATATAATATACAGATCCACAAATAGGTTAAAGATTTGATTCGACATAGTGTACAAATACACAGACATATTTAAGATTTGATTCCATATAGTGCACAAATACACAGGCTGGTTTCAGATTTTATTCTATATAGTGTACAGGTACACAGACAGGCTTATTTTTGATTCTATATAGTGTACAGATACACAGGCAAGTTTAAGATTTGCTTCTATATAGTGATTAGAGATACAGATTTAAGATTTGATTCTATATAGTGTATAGATACCAAGACATGTTTAAGATTTGTTTCTATGAATATAGCGTACAGACAAACAAACTGATTTAAGATTCGATTCTATATAGACTAGTGTACAGATACAAAGGCTGGTTTAAGATTTGATTCAAAATAGTGAACAGATTCACATACAGGTTTAAGATTTCATTCTATATAGTGTATTCCGCTGATTCAAGAAGGGAAGTTGTCAGTTTCTGGCGAGAGAATGTGCACAATACTGGTTAATCGCTTAGAGGACTAAGCCTGCCCAGTAAACGTGTGGTTAGGTAAACTGACCGCGCTCGACATGACCCCATTGGGTTGACTGGGCCGTAAAATCTCAACACAAACAAACAAATTCTATATAGTGTATAGATACACAGATTGGTTCAAGATTTGATTCTATGTAGTGTACAGATAAAAAGGCTGGTTTAAGATTTGCTTCTATATAGTGTACAGATACACAGGCTGGTTTAAGATTTAATTGTATATAGTGTGCAGATACAGGCTTAATATTTGATTCAATATATTGTACTGATACACAGACTGGTTTATGATTTGATTCTATATTGTGCGTAGATACGCAAGCCGGTTTATAGTTTTATTCTGTATAGTGTACAGGCATACAGATTGCTTTATGATTGAAGTCAGTATGTGCAGACTCACAGAATTGTTTACGGTTTGCTTCTGTATTGTGTAGAGATACACAGACAGGTTTATGATTTTATTTTTCATAGTGTGCGGATACAGAAACTGGTTTACGGTTTGATTCGGTATAATTGCAGATAGATAGACATGTTTGTGGTTTAATTGTGTGTAGTGTAAAGATGCACAGGTTGATTTATGGATTATTTCAGTATAGTGTGCAGATACACTAGCTGGTTTATGATTTGTTAGGTATAGTGTACAGATATACAGACTGATTTACAGTTTGATATGTATATTGTGTAGATATACAGGCTGGTTTGTGGCTTGATTCTGCATAATGTACAGATACATTGATTGGTTTATGTTTTGAAAAGAGTTTGCAGACACCAATGTTGTTGTTTTTAACTTAAAAAATGTACACATACACAGGTTGGTGTATGATTTGAACCTGAAGAGCATACATATACACAAGCTGTTATATGGTTTGAACCTGTGGAACGTACAGATTTTATAGTTCGAACCACCAGGACATGGTGAATTACACGATGTTTTACGGTTGGATCCAAAAGAGTGTGCAGATACAGATGCTGTTTTATGGTTCGTAGGCTGTTTTATGTTTTGAACTTGAATGATGTGCAGATACACAGGCTGGATGAATAATGTGGAGATACGCAAGCTGGATTATGTTTTGAACTTGAACAATGTGCAGATACACAAGCTGTTTTATGTTTTGAACTTGAATAATGTGCAGATACACAGGCTGGATAAATAATGTGCAGATACACAGGCTGGATGAATAATGTGCAGATACACAGGCTGGATGAATAATGTGCAGATACGCAAGCTGGATTATGTGTTTGAACTTTAATAATGTGCAGATACACAAGCTGGATTATATTTTTATCTTAATAATGTGCAGATACACAGGTCAGGTTATGTTTTGAACTTGAACAATGTGCAGATACACAAACTGGCCCCGGATTATGTTTTGATCTAAAATAATGTGCAGATACACAGGCCGGGTTATATTTTGAACTTGAATAATGTGCAGATACACAAGCTGGATTATGTTTTGAATTTCAATGTGCAGATACACATGCTGATCTGTATTTTGAACTTTAATAATGTGCAGAAATACAAGCTGGATTATGGTTTTGAACTTGAATAATGTGCAGATAGTTAGGCTGTTTTATGTTTTGAATTTAAGTGATTGTGCAGATACACAGGCTGGAATGTGCTTTTAACTTGAATAATGTGCAGATATACAGTCTGTTTTATGTTTTGAACTTGAATAATGTGCACATACACAGCCTAGTTTATGTTTGGAACTATAATAACGTGAAGATACACATGCTATTTTATGTTTCGAGGTCGAAAAATTTGCAGATACATATGCTGTTTTATGTTTTGAACTCTACGAATGTGCAGATACAGTTGACTCTCGTTATCTCGACCTCGCTTATCTCGAATAACCGTTTATCTCGAAGTGAAAATCTGGTCCCTGCTTAAAAATGAAAATCTAATAACAAGTAACAAAATATTGTGGAAAAGAGGAGAAATTGCTCCTAAGGAGCAATTTCTCCTCTTTTCCACAATATTTTCAACATATGTCTAACTTCAAGAATCCAATTACATATACATTTGTTAAATGCGGTTGTTTGATTTTTTTTCCTCAAGTCCGCAAATCTGATATGTCGAAGTACGGATATCTCGAACTGTTTCATAGAGTCCCTTGGAGTTCGAGATAACGAGAGTCGATTGTATATAAGCTGGTTTATATGTTGAAGTCGACGAATGTGCAGATACATACATGTATGCTGTTTTATGCTTTGAAATCTACGAATGTGCGGACATAGGCTGTTTTATGTTTTGGATTTGAAGAATGTGCGGATAAATAGACTGGTTTATGGCTTTTTAAACTTTACGCACATGAATGTGCACATACACATTGTGTTTTATGTTTTGAACTTGAAGAGTGTGCAGATACACAGGGTGCTTTAGGAGGCTATGTTCTGTAACTGTGGCACTGCCTGGACATCTGCTCTTTTATTATGCTTACAGCTCATCACGAAAACATGCCTATATAATTTTGACCCCCTTAAACCCCACTTTTATATAGTAAAACTGGGGTTTACAGGGGTATACATTATTTTCTTATTTCTGTTCTAAAACATAGATTGTGAGTACTCGTTAGAACCGCCTCGTCGAGGCGGTTCTAACGAGTACCCACAATCTATGTTTTGAGCAGAAATATGAAAAATATCAGAATTTTTCATCTGACAATTTTCATTTTTGGTGGTAAAATTTTCAATATATTTGAATAGGCATGTTTTCGTAATGTTGTGTTACAATTTGTTGAAGAAACACACAGTAAAACCTGAATGACTCGAACACCGATAACTCGTTTACCATGGTTAGTTCGAACTCGTTTTTTGAGTCCCTATGAAATTCTCTTGATAGCCCAAGAAAGCAAATATTTATTGACATTTTAGGGAATATTTCTTATTTTAACATGAAATTCATGTTGTGTGTATTCATTAGAATCGCATCATCGAGGCGGTTCTAGTGAGTACATTCGGCATACCATTATTATGCAAAAGATCGAAAAGACATCCCTAAATTATATCCATTTGCCTCCTGACTTGGTGTTATGATTAAGCATCAGTGGCTGGAAATACCCATGTCTCGAACAAACTTACATGGTCCCAAAGATGTTCGAGTTATTGAGGTTCGATTTTAGTTGGAGAATGACGTGCTTTTTGTGACGAAGTACTACGAAAACTAAACTTGTTTATTACGCCTCCATAATTATGTCTATAAATTAAAAGATCTCCACTGTTTAAACAATGATGTAAATTATGTTACGAAATGTTTCACAACTCATAGATGCGTAATCAGCATACAAGTCAACAAATAAAACAAATACCGGATTTCAAGGTCTGATTTCAATGAAGATGACAAATAAGGATGGTTAAGACAAGTATATAATAGCATTAAATACAGGTTTAAGCATTTAAGAAAAGTAAGCAGGACAAAATGATAGTCACGCTCTTGTGTTTTCTGACAGTCGTATATGGTAAGTTAAATTTGTATACACTGCACATAAAACAATTACATTATGGTTTAAGAATTGTATAACTTTGTAGTAAAAAGACTTTCCAACTTCCTTTCAGTGAGCATAAATGGTTTTAATCCTGACTTAAAAAGTACTCATAAAATTGGGAATTCGCTTTCACATATGGGCTGCAATGTCAAAAGCGTAACATCGGACATGTGTGTCCTGCGAAGATTCAGGTCAGCCTGCGCATTAGCACAGTCTGATCAGAATATTCACTGGGCACATTTTGGATGGTCAAGGATGCAAAATTTCTTTAATTGGCCAAAAAGACTGATCAGACTGCTCGGATGCGCAGGTGATTTGAGTCTTCGTTGAGCCAAATGTCAAAAGATCCCAGTGGGCTCACAACGTTAAGTGACGTCGTATCGACGTTGATACGACGTCATTTTGATATTGTTTGCCTGCTGGGATACGTTGCTCACATTGTGGCTCATATTTTTGCTCAGTAGTGTTTATCCAATGTTGAAAGAAATGCCTTTGCGTCAAAAAGTTTGATAATTGTCGAGACTTAACCCATTTATGCTGAGTGGACTCTTCTATCTAAAGTCTTTGGACAGGTCCATCTCCAAATGAGGGGCTGTCTGGTTTGTTTTTTTAAAATTGCAATGTTTTGTAGAAATTCCTGTATGTAATGCAAACAGTGTAGACCCTGATCAGACGCCGCATTCTGCGGCGTCTGATCTGGGTCTGCAATGTTTGCCAGTGTCCCTTTTATGGGACGCTTGGCATAAATGGATAAGTCGTAGAACAATCTTTGATAATGTTTGGAAAATACATTCCCCTTTTGAATAAATAAATAAATAAATAAATCAGAAAAGAAGATGAGTAGTTTGTCCTTAATCATTCCTACTAATAGAACTTAGCTGACCATAATTTCTTCCGATTGATGCAAGAGGAAAATACGATTATATATTTTCAATTTTTAAGTTTTATTATACAAAAATGAGATACAAAACTTTCTTGTACAGTTTATAAGTTATTGTGCGGCATGATTTATTTGATGACACGTTTTATGATGAAGTATCTCATTAACTCTTTCGCTGCGACAGGTGATAAGAAGAGGCTTTTGCAAACAGCGTAGGTCCATGTGAGACTGCTCATAATAAGCCCTCATCAGGATCTACGCTGTTTGACATCCAGTCTTTGATTTTTAGAGATGAGCTTATTTCCAATAGATAGTTTGCTAACGATTAGCACACTGGGTAAAATATTTTCTTATTTTTCGAAGAAAACAGGCTTTGACATTTCATGCAAATTGTCTCCTTAGTAGACAACTTGCATGAAATGTTACAGCTTAATTTAAGGGGAAAATTAGAAAGAAAAAACAATCATCAATTTGTCCTCTGCTGAATCTGTCCAGAGACCAGTAAAATTAAAAAAAAAAAAAAAAAAAAAAAAAAAAAATGCGAGATTGTCAAATACAGTAATACCGTATTTACCCTATTAAAGTATTGGGACAGAATAACAAACAGTGTAGACCCAGATCAGACACATTGAACACATTGACTTCTTAACATACTTGTCCTTTAAATTCAACGAGTCCGTTTTACTATATATTGATGTGTCTAAAACTGCTGGATGAATGACAAACAGTGTAGAACCTGATCAGACGCCACTTTTTGGCGTTTGATCTGGGTTACATTGTTTGCTAGTCAATTTTACTGCCTGCTGGTGTGTCTAAAATGCAGGATGAATGATCAACATTGATTGTACATCGCGTTCTGCATAATATTAATAACAAAACAACAATAATAATAATGAAAATGATACTAAATTTGACTGAAAACGGTTTTGCGAATAAACATAAAAAGCTTAAATAGCTCTTTTATTTGAGCGGTTATAGGATAAAAAATCAACCGCGTAGACCTTGATCGGACACCGCGTTTTGCGTAATAATAGTAATAATAATAATAATAATAATAATAATAATAATATTTATGATACGGTATTTACGCTAAATATTCGGACACATTGACTTCTTAACATACTTGTCCTTTAAGTTAAACGAGTCCATTTACTATATATTGATACTTGTAAAATTGCTGGATGAATGACAAACAGTGTAGACTCTGATCAGACGCCGCGTTGTTTGGGCGTCCGATCTGGGTTACATTGTTTGCTAGTCCATTTTACTGCCTGTTGATGTGTCTAAAATACAGGATGAATGATCAACAGTGTAGACCTTGATCGGACACCGCGTTCTGCATAATAATAATAATAATAATAATTTTTGACTGAAAACGGTTTTGCGAATTTTGACATAAAAAGATATTAGATAGCTCTTTTATTTGAGAGGTTACAGGATGAATGATCAACAGTGTAGACCTTGATCGGACACCGCATTCTGCTTTATAATAACAATAACAACAGCAATAATAATAAGAATAATAATAAGAAGTTTTTACTAAAACCGGTTTTGCGTATTTTGACATGAAAAAGAGCTTAAGTAGCTCTTTTATTTGAAAGGTTATGAAAGATTGTGGCAGCAGGCGCACATATATAAACGTGACGTTAAATACGAGCAAAAATACACTATTTAAAAAAAAAATACGATGTATAAAAAATTTGCCATCAGTTTTGCTTTGGGTCGCGTTTCAACATTTATTGATGTCTATGAATTTTGCACCAGGTTTAAGCTAATTAAATTTACTTTCTTTCTAGGGGTTATGAAAAACATGAAATTATAAGAAGTATCTAAAACTTTAATATATGCCATATTCAACGACATGTATTTTTTTAAACAAATACTTGTGTAATTAACCCGGGCAGTTCTCTTAGGATCAAGTGTCGAAATGTTATAGGCTTTTGCTTCTCATAAGGACAGTATGGAGCAGACTGATCTTGATCTGATCACATATGAACTTAAGCAATTTTTTCCACATTGCGCATCATGGATCATGAATACACTTTGTAGAATTTTCTTTATTTCCGCCAGTGGGACAATGTTAGTGAATTCCTGTTTGCACTCATTTTCCTTCTGAAAAAGGGTCACCTTTAAAGGGAAAGAATTTGTTCCCAGGGAGAGCAAGTTCTTTCTTTTTTAAAAAGAAAAACATTCAGAAGGGAGGTAAAAATAATTTTGACTGAGTTGGCTCCCCTGAAAGTGTATACATCCCCTTAATATAGGGGACAGTCCAGTAAGCATTCTTTATAAATCCATAGCGGGCCGTTATCGGCCCGTCAGCTACCCTGACGGGCCGATAACGGCCCGCTATAGATTTATAAAGAATGCTAGCTGGGAATGAGTACTCAAATGGACATCGTAATTACAAATTGAAACGGTTCAAATGAAAACATACCTTCGCGCAAATGTGAATTGCACAGGTTCAGAATGCCATACACATCCACAGTCTCATCAAGGCATTTTCCCTCAAGTACGTATCCAGTGATTCTATAATCAGGTCTACAGCAAAGTTTATGATTCGGATGCACCGATGCGTATGTTGATCTGGGCGTTCGTTGTTCACATATGCCTTGAATAAGCTCATTTCAGTTAGCTAGTTTGAACATATTTTATTCAGACTTAATGACAAATACAACACAATAAACAATATACAAAATACTAGGATTGGAACGAAAACTAAATGTTTATGGAGTTCCTCTCCTCAGTTGAACTGAGGCACCTGAAGAATTTTCTGCCATTTTTTTTTCAAAGGGATACAACTTTTGTCGACAGGAATTTGCCGTTTAATTCCTTAATATGAGGACCACTTTTAAAGGAAATAATTTGCTTTCCTTTAAGAGTATCCTCATATTAGAAGTGCGGTAAATATTTTCATTTTAATTATTTCCCTTGATCATCACGAAAACACGCCTATATAATTTTTACCCCCTTAAACCCCACTTTTATATTGTAAAACTGGGGTTTACAGGGGTATACATTATTTTTCTTATTTCGCTAAAAAAACATAGATTGTGGGTACGCGTTAGAACCGCCTCGGCGAGGCGGTTCTAACGAGTACCCACAATCTATGATTTGCGCAGAAATAAGAAAAATATCAGAATCTTTATCTCAAAATGTTCCTTTTTTTGGTTGTAAAATTTTTAATATATTTGAATAGGCGTGTCTTTGTAATGGTTGTAACCATGCCTCTATCTATTTTGTATGAATTTCAGGTGTGAGCGCTAGCCCATACAGCAACCCTAGATGCGCTCCGGGGAGACACGCTATCACACACTTATTTGAGTGGAAATGGTCGGACATTAAAGCTGAATGTGAGAGATTCCTAGGACCATATGGCTATTGTGGTGTACAGGCAAGTCTATAAAACGGGCGGATGGTGGTGGTGGTGGGAGGGGGGATTTCTCTTGTATCTTGGAAGTTTTATTTTAAAGAAAGACATTGAAAATTTATAACATTTCTGAGAGGATATCGTACAGTACCTTTCTGTACCTTATTCTCTAAAATACATTTAATATGAATTACTGAATTTTCTGCCATTATTCGACAGTTAGTGAAATAGACCGTTCAAATGAATAGAAAGTCAAAGTCCTAAGTTTTATTCTTGAACCTATGGAAGATACTAATCATTGTAAAAGAGAAAAAAAATGAATGCTTTTTCCAACGGCAGACTTCGCTGTTACGTTATATCTGTGACGTTTTATGAACTCGCAAGGTCTGTCTCATCCATCGTCAATCCCGAGAAAAATATTACTACCAAGAGCAAACAACGTAGATCCTGATGAGAACCTGTTGAAGATTCTTGACCCAGCATCATTCCTACTGTTTTGATAATGTCATATCATCAAAGCGACGACAGAATTACGAAAACAAGCCTATACAAATATATTGAAAAATTTACCATCAAAAAATGAAAATTTTCAGATAAAAATTCTGACATCTTTCTTATTTCTGCTCAAAACAAAGATTGTGGGGTACTCGTTAGAACCGCCTCGGCGAGGCGAGGCGGTTCTAACGAGTACCCCCAATCTATATTTTGAGCAGAAATAAGAAAAAAAATGTATACTCCAGTTTTACTATATAAAAGTGGGGTTTAAGGGGGTCAACATTATATAGGCATGTTCTCGTGATGGAACAGCACAGCCGTTTATTACAAATGTTCAAACATTGTTTTAACGCTTAGCATGCTGGGAAACAATCAGCTGACGACATTTTGAAATAATTTCCTTATTTTTTTTTCCAGCAAAAAGCTTTGACATTTCATGCAGATTGTCTCCTTAGGAGACAATTTGCATGAAATATCAAAGTCTATTTTCTGGACAGAATAAGAAATATATCATCAGTTTGTCGTCTGCTGAATTAGCCCAGAGAGTGGTAAATGTTAAATTTGTATTGCAGATTTCTCCACCCAGCGAAAATGCCGTGGTAACAAATCCAAACCGCCCCTGGTGGGAGAGATACCAACCAGTTAGCTATAAACTTATAACCAGAAGCGGGAATGAACAAGAATTTAAAGATATGGTGGAGACATGTAACAGAAACAATGTCAGGTAGAAATAAATTCATCTTAGAATATCCTGTAAGCCTAAAGTGAAAGCTAGGTTATCGTATTTATACTAAATAATAAGACAACTTAGTTCCTTAAAATATGTCTTAAAATTTGAAGACATCTATTTACTACTACTGTTAATGTACCTAAAACTTTATTTCTGACCATGGGCAACTTGATCTTTAAGTATGGTGACATTAGTGATATTGAGTTTGGAACACCTGTAGAATCTGTCCGCACACCCCAATATTTTTTTGTACAGTTTCTCGATATAGGTACATCCCGGCAGGCACATGACGTAAATACAACGTCGCCTCAACGTCGATGCAACGTCATGACGTTGCATCGACGTTGTATTTACGTCATGGCGACGTTGTATTTACGTCATGTGCCCATGACGTAAATACAACGTCGCCTCAACGTCGATGCAACGTCATGACGTTGCATCGACGTTGAGGCGACGTTGTATTTACGTCATGTTCCCACTGGGATGGATATGAATTCTCAACTACCCGAACCCTAACCCTAACCTAACGCTAACCATCAGTGAACTAGCTCTGACGTTTTCCTAACTCTTTATGCTATCAGTGGATGTGCAGACTCATTTGTTGAAGCCAGTAACTAGTGCGGCCAGATTCTAAATTCTACTCTTGCTTTTAATACGTGTGTTCTTTGATGACTTAAACTACTGAGTAGCAAATATATGCCCTGGTCGTACTCTACACTGTTGTTCAGCCCTGATCTTACTCTACATTGTTTGCTCAGCCCTGTCTGTCCCAGGATTAACGTTAAATACGGTATCTAAATTTGTTTTTCAAAGAAAACAGACAAAAAATATTCTATAACAGGTCGAGTTAAGGCTACTCTATACACTTGGTGGATTTTTCGCCATTTCCGCCAAAGGAGATACCTTTTGTGATGTTCAGTTTGCTTTTCTCCACAACACGTCCCGTCTGAAAAAGTGTCAACTCTAAAAAGAAATGAGCCAGCGCACGACAAATTCTACAATAATACCTGTTTAACCAGCAAAAACTCAGATCAGCCTGTACATCCACCCAGAATGGCAAGGGTTCTCGTTCATCCGTCTTTGGATAGCCCGGAGGCTGTAAAAGGCACGCAGGCTGATCTGAGTCTTCGCTGGTCGCACAAGTCTTATTGTAGGTTTTGTCGTGCGCTGGGTCATATAATTTGCTCTCCGAGGGAGCAAGTTCTTTTGTCAGGGTACACTCCTTTTCAGATGGGAGGTAGAAACAATTTGCCTTACCTGAATATATACAGTTGACTCCCGTTATCTCGACCTCGCTTATCTCGAATAACCGCTTATCTCGAAGTGAAAATTCCAAAATATTTTCAATATATCTCTAACTTCAAGAGTCCAATTACATATATATTTGTTAAATGTGGTTGTTCCAATTATTATTTCCTCAATTCTGCAAATCTGATATGTCGAGGTACGGATATCTCGAAGTATTTCAGAGAGTCCTTTGGAATTCGAGATAACGAGAGTCGATTGTATTTATTCCCTTTAGTGAATAAGAAAAAATCCATGTTTTTGTGTGTGTGTGTGTGTTTTTTTATTGAAAACAATCGGTGCTTATACGGTCACATTTTGCCGCAATTTTTTGTTATTGTCTTAATTGGCAGTCTACAAATAATTTTTTGGTCGATTGTTTACAATGAAATCAAACCGCGCGTAATACGGACTAACCAAATGTTCACGATATGAAAATCACATCCTATTGTCTCCAAACCGAACTCCATTCTAAAACCTGGGCTGGGCTTAGTGCTGGGACAGTGGCACACAGTGCAGACCCAGATCAGATGCTGCAGAACGAAGTGTTCGATTAGGGTCTGCACTGTTGCTTAAATTACAGGAAGTTCCCAGGTAGCATTCTTTAAAAATCTATAGCGGGCCGTTATCGGCCCGTCAGCTACCCTGACTGGCCGATAACGGCCCGCTATAGATTTATAAAGAATGCTTACTGGGTTAATGGTTCAATAAAAGAGTCTTAAGTCCCCTTTCAAGACCATTTTCCCAGCCTACACTCAGCGACAATCGACCCACCAGTTCTGTCAGTGCTTTGATTAATAATACCCACTATATTACTCCTTATTTTGTTTTCTTGTACAGAATATACGTCGATGCCGTAATTAATCACATGACTGGTGCATTTGCCGGAAATGGAACGGCGGGGACAGAATTTGATGGCGGAAACTGTGTTTATCCAGGAGTGCCATTCTCATCCTGGGATTGTAACGGTCCAGAATCATGTCACACGGATGACGGAAACATTCACAACTACGGTGATAAATACGAGGTCCGCAATTGCAAGCTTGTCAGTCTTTCCGATCTTAAGTTAAGTAAGGACTATGTGAGACAAAAAGTCGTAGATTACTTGAATAAACTAATAGACATCGGAGTGGGTGGTTTCAGAGTAGATGCTGCAAAGCACATGTGGCCGGGAGATCTGGGGATAATTTTCAAGAAACTTCACGACTTGCGGAGTGATACATTCGGAAGTGGAGTTAAGCCATTTGTGTTTCATGAAGTGATTGACATGGGTGGGGAACCAATAAGAATGTCGGAATATTTCCACCTTGGCAGGGTCACAAATTTTATTTACGGGAAGAAGCTTGCGGATATTTTTCTACACCGCACTGATCAAGCTAAATGGTTGAGTGGTTTTGGACCAGCATGGAATATGCCTAGTAGTAACAACTCAGTGGTCTTCCTTAGTAACCATGACAATCAAAGAGGGCATGGAGGAGGAGGTACGTCTTCACATTTACATATTGTTCACATTTTCTATCTGGTTGTTAACCCTTGTCCTGCTGAACCCGGATATACTCTGCCTTTGCAAACAGTGTAGATCCAGATCAGTTGGCTTCTGAAGAAGCCAACTGATCTGGATCTGCACTACTTGGCATTCAGTTTATGAATTTATGTCAACAATCTCGATCAAGGCATCTGATTGGCTGACATTTAGAAGTGGGCGTGGCCTCTTAATTTATTCAGCATGACAAGGGTTAATAGTGTGCTTTTCTCCATTTATAATGCATACCGTATTCCATGTAATTACCGCACATACCCCCAATACACGCATTGTCAAGCAATTTCTGAGTTTTCATATTTACCGTCCCTGTATTTCATATTTACCATCCCTGTATTTCATATTTACCGTCCCTGTATTTCATAATTACCGTCCCTGTATTTCATATTTACCGTCCCTGTATTTCATATTTACCGTCCCTGTATTTTTATCCAATGCTCAGTGATAAATCATATGTTGTGGGTACCAATTTGAATCGCCTCGACTTGTCAAAGAGTATCCACACATATGCTTTTATAAAGAAATTCTGAAGAAAAAAAACGGTACATACTCTTCTTGTGAAGTACTGCTGATCTTTGTATTGAGTGTGCCGTTTTCAGATAGATACTCTCGGACCTAATAATAATGTATATTGGGTCCAAGAAAAACCAAAACAAAGCTTAGCTCACGGTGCGGCAATTAGATCGAATACGGTAAGCAGACAACCTACAACAAAATTATTAGATACCATATTTACCTAAGTATTCAGACACCTAAACATTTACCATATTTGTCCTAACATTTGAACAAGTCGATTTTACTATTTTACTACCTGTTGATGTACTGCTGGATCAGTTGTAAACTTTGTAGACCCTGATCAGATGGTTTGACTGAGGTTGCTCATAAGGAAAAATAAAAAAGTAAATCAGCCAATACCCAGCTAACACACAACGTCGTTATAACGTTGTTTCGACGTCGCTGCGACGTCATGACGTCGCAGCGACGTCGAAGCAACGTTATTATGGCGTTGTGTGTTTGCTGGGTAAGAATCCACGATTAGAAAGAGTACAGTATACACGATAGATAAATTGTACAAAAGTGTATTTGTAAAGTTATCGAGGTCGGAGGAGAGGCTACCATCACGAAGCATGGCCTTCCTGAGGCACCAAAAGAAGAAGCGATGAAGAATCTTACTAAAATCTTCAAAGCTAGCCAATAAAAAAATCTTAGACTGTAAACAACAAACTTGCTCCAAGAACTTTCAGTTTGAATCAAAACACCAACACAGACATTTTCTTTGTTATCTGTTGACCTTAAAGGCAAGTCGGAATAGCAGCAGACAACATTCTAAAGTATTTCTATGTTTAATTTTTCCGAGAAAATAAGGCTTTCATTTGTGAATCGTTTGCCTAGATTAACACAGTATAAAGTCTCTCTTTTTGATAAAATAAAATAATAGACTGTCGTTTGCTACATCTGTGAGTTAGTTTGAGAATAAAACAACTTGCATTCTCTTTTCTGGTTACATTGTCAGGTTCCTTCATTACCTTCTACGAGCCGAAAGAGATGAAGATAGCAACTGCTTTCATGTTAGCCTATCCATACGGATTCCCACGTATTATGAGCAGTTACGCCTGGTACAGGTAAGCGACGTTATTAACCTTTCTTAGCTTCACCAGACGACAAATTGGGTGATATTTTTCCAGAAAATTGGAGACAATTTGCATGAAATGTCAAATCCTGTTTTCTGGGAAAAAAATAAGGAAAACATTTCAATATGTCGTCTGCTGGAAATTTTACCCAGAGTGCTAAGCTTAATGCGTAGATATCGTCAGTAAATTCAATCATCCCTTGGCTGCTGATACTAAAATTCATCAGTTTAAGCGTTTCCGTCATATCTTTTAAAGGGAGACAACTTTTGTGGCTTCTGGTTTACTTTTTCTGCACACTAACCCCTTCTGAAAGGGGTCTACTAGACATATAAAAGGAGAGGAGGTGGAACATATGTTTCCTTTCACAGTAGACCCCTTGTAAGAAGGGAGGCAAAACTGATTTAACAGAGTCTGCCTCCCCTGTTAATTCAGCATATTAAGATTGCCTTTGGAAACAACGAACACATAAAAGAAGGAAACTTGAAGTCTCAGTTTCATTAAGACTCTTCATATGACAGCAATGTAGTTTAATCTATCATTACAATCTCTACCATTCTTATGATACAGGCATCGAATAACATATGTAAAAGCCAGCTTCTTTACAAACAAAAGAAGAATATACTTAGAGAATGTGATTTTACCGAAAGCTCTGTACCCAGTTTAGCATTCTTCATAAATCTATAGCGGGCCGTTAGCGTTCCGTCAGCATAGCTGACAGGTCGCTAACTGCCCGCTGTAGATTTATGTAGAATGTTAGCTGGGATACATCCATTTGGAAATTAGAGAAGACTCGGTCAGAGAAGGACGTGGTAGGAGCGGGTGATAACTTGACATAGACTTTGGCACAGACGTACCATCACGAAAGCATACCTATATAATTTTGACCCCCTTAAACCCCTTTTATGTAGTAAAACTGGGGTTTACAGGGGTATAGATTAGCTTTCTTATTTCTGCTCAAAACATAGATTGTAGGTACTCGTTAGAACCGCCTCCGCTTGACAATCTATGTTTTGTGCAGAAATATGAAAAATATCTGAATTTTTTATCTGAAAATTTTCAGTTTTTTTTTGGAGATAAAATTTTCTATATATTTGAATAGGCGTGTTTTCGTAATGGTTTGTAAAACCAGAAACCCATCCCATTCATACATTTGCCTAAATAAAACCATATACCGATCCATATACTTATGATGTCAAATGGTACCCGGTCATATACAAGACAAGTGAAAATACAGTTTTTAAACACTCGAACAAGATTTGCAGAAGTATTTCTTATCTTTTTCCCCTTATTATTAAACATAGATTGATTTGATACCATATTCATAGAATATGGGATATTCATACATTCCTGCCCGAAAATTAGCGGGGCTTCGTATGCCAAAACATAAAAGCAGAACTATTGATATTCATTACGAAAACACGCCTATACAAATATACTGAAAATTTGGCCACCAAAAAAATGATTTTTTTAGGTAAAAAATTCTGATATTTTTCATATTTCTGCTCAAAACATAGATTGTGGGTACTCGTTAGAACCGCCTCGGCGAGGCGGTTCTAACGAGTATCCACAATCTATGTTTTTGAGCAGAAATAAGAAATATAATGTATACCCCTGTAAACCCCAGTTTTACTATATAAAAATGGGGTTTGAGGGAGTCAACATCATATAGGCATGTTTTCGTGATGCATGTACTTCCAGGTCTAAAAAACAGGGCAATTCCAAATGCACGTCTTTACTATGTCATATAAATCTACCCCATCCTATCCCTTCTCCTCCCGACAACAGAGAAGACGTGTTGATTACAAATTTTCTTTTATTTCAGAAATTTCCATAATGGTGAGGACAGAAACAACTGGCAAGGCCCACCACACAACGCAGACATGAGCATCAAATCAGTCCAGGTAAATAGTCAAACTTCAATGGCTCGAACATCTTTGGGACCATAAAAATTTGTTCGAAACATGGGTAGTTCGAGCCACTTAGGGTTAATCATGGTGACAGGACAGGAAGCAAATAGCGATAATTTAGGGACTTTTTTATTTCCTTCACAATAATTGTATGTTGAGTGTACTCATTAGAATCGCCTCAATGAGGTGATTCCAATGAGTACACATAACATACAAGTTCATGATAGAATAAGAAAATTTCCCTAAATATTTGTTTTCTTGAGCTAGTGGAAGAATTCCATAGAGACTAAAAAATGAGTTCGAATTAGCCATGGTAAACGAGCCATCGGTGTTCGAGCTATTGAGGTTTTACTGTAGAATCAGTAAAAGCAAAATTTGTAGTCTTAGTTTCATTGGCACACTTCATATGGCAGCTCTGAAGTTTGCAGGGCTATCACCGGCTTAAGCGGAACTGGAGTTTTACAGATATCAAAATAGGGTCAATAATCCCAAGGGAAAATAAAAACCAAACCGTGATTAGTACGGGGAGACTTTTAACGGCCGTCATACAGAATTTTACACCAGCTGCAATCAAGTCAAATAAAACCTAACCAAACACATAAAAAACGAAAATTGAAGTGTTGGTTTCACTGAGACTCTTCATATGGCTACAATGTAATTTGCTGCATACGCCCCCTAACACTGGCTTAAGCAGAACTCGATTTTCCAAGATACCAGAATGGGCTCAACTGTCCCGAGGAAAGTAGCTCACACTATTGCTAAGTCTGAGTGAGGTAGGTAAGCAGACAAGTATATATAATTGTGCGTTTGTCATTTAGTCTCGCCGTTCTTATTATCATACTATTCATGCAAATCGAAGAAAAACTGCTTACATTTTTTTTCCTAAGCAACGATAAACGTGTCTGTATCGCTGAGCATGTTAACTGTTCTGCATGCTGGCGTCACCAAATAACTTGGCAGTATTATATGAAAGTTTTAAGCCTGAAGCGGTTTTCAGCCATATCATGCGGACAGTAAAACCTTAGAGTTACCCAAGAAAGGACACATTCATGAAGCATAGCCTTCCAAGACACCAAGGAGAAACAGATACACTCGACTCTCGTTATCTCGAAGTCCAAGCGACTCTCTGAAATGCTGCGAGATATCCGTACCTTGACATGTCAGTTTTGTAGTATTGAGGAAAAAATAAATCGAACAACCACATTTCACAAATGAATATGTAATTTGACTCCTGAAATTAGAGATATACAGTGAAAATATTGTAGAAAAGCGGAGAAATTGCTTCTTATGAGCAATTTCTTCTCTTTTCCACAATATTTTGTTACCTGTTGCTAGATTTCCCTGTTAAAACAAGGACCAGATTTTTTACTTCGAGACTCGGACCCATCAATACCGATGGGTCCGAGTTCGAGATAAGCGGTAATTCGAGATAAACGAAGTTGAGATAACGAGAGTCGACAGTAAGTAACAAACAATGGCAAGACAAAATGGTACAAGTGCAAAAACCCACAAAGAAAGACTTGCAATAGAGGAACCGTCTTGGAATGGTCAGCAGAAAAGCTACAAACACGTCAGCCTGCACGTAAGCGCCTATCTGATCAGGGCATCATTTTCTGCCCCCCACAGAATCATTGGCTGCCGCAGAACGGGTCAACGGACAGCAAAGGCCCCCTGAGACTGTATGGATGATCAAACAAGTTTTTCATGCTCGCAGACACTTCCCAGTGGGCACATGGCGTTTATACAACATCTCCTCAACATTGATGCATTCATGTTATGACGTTGCATCAACGTTGAGGTGAAGTTGTATAAAAGACACTTGACGTTTATATAACGTCGCCTCAACGTTGATGCAACGTCATGTCATGACGTTGCATCAACATTGAAGCGACGTTGTATTTATAAACGTCCTGTACCCACTGGGTTTTCCGCTTGATGCGACCAGCTTTTTGTTTTCTCTTTTTACAGGTCAATGACGATATGACTTGTTCTGGTGGCTGGGTTTGTGAACACCGTTGGCGTCAAGTGTACAATATGGTGGCATTTAGGAATGTTGTTGACGGAACTCCTGTGCAAAACTGGTGGTCCCGTGGAGGTTTTCAGATCGCTTTCTCAAGGTATGGTTTTGACCCAACCTGTTTCAGTTAATGCTTTTTCATCATAGAGCAATTTTTATTTCTAATTTTCCTTGGGCTCAATGAGCCCATTCCTGTACCTTGGAAAATTAAGTTCCGCTTAAGCCTGTGCTAGGGGTGGGGCTGGTGCGGCTTATGTAGCCATGTAACTACATTACTGTCATATGAAGAGTCTAAAAATGAAACTGAGACTCTGATTTTCGTTCTTTTTATACAGTCTTTGTTCCCGAGGGCAGTGTTTATTGATTTGCTTTTAACATCCGTCGACTTGCCTTGTCTTCTTTCAAGCGTCGGTTAACCTGCAGGATTAGAAACTTACTTTATGTATATTGACAACACTTCAAGTTTTATTTACTATTAGGACATGGGTGGTTATGAGCTAACGTTATAGCTTCACCTGTTAATACCGTATTTACCAAAGTATTCAGAACCTTAACTTCCTTATCGTAACTGTCCTAAAATTTGAACAGCGAAAAATGTAAAGGCTGTACTTGAAAACACAGACCACATAGAAAAGAAGATTGGAGTTTCGGTTTCATTGAGACTCCGAGTCTTCATATGGCAACAGTATAGTTTGCAGGACTGTTCCCTCCCTACCTCTAAGACTGGCTTGAGCGGAACTCGATTCAAGCCTATTTAATTACTAATAGATATGTCCAAAAATTCATGCATGAATGGCAAACAGTGCAAACTATGATCAGATGCCGTGTTCTGATCTGTGTCTACACTGTTTACTCAGACACCCCTGTCCAAATACTTAGAATAAATACAAGTACCTCTGACGAATTGTAATTTTAGCAAATATTCTTTAAACACCAGTTATTGCTTCTGTTTATGGTTTCTTTTAAATCTAATTTTAAACAATATTCTTAAATGTGCGAAGATTCAGACTGAAATCTAAAAATGCATATTGCTAGGCTTGAAATGCAGACAAAAGTTTAAGTTATGTATGTGAAGGGCATGTCGTAGCTCCAGATAAGAAGGGTAGCCAGATAAATAAATATTTTATTTTTCCGCAAAAACATGCTGTGGAAACGCTTTCTATAAATGAGTACTTACACACTCGACATTCTCTTGGAGAAATAAGAAAAATATAGACACTTTTTGGTTGGTGGTCAAAAACAGTGGAACACATTAGAATGTACTTATGTTTTTTATTTCGGTTTTTCCAGAGGAAACAAAGGATTCATCGTCATTAATGCTCAAAAAGGATATCTAAATGCAGATATTAACACGGGTCTTGTAGAAGGTAGCTACTGTGACATCATATCTGGTAATTATGAAAATGGAAGATGCACTGGGACTATAGTCAAAGTGGGCAGTGATGGACACGCCCACTTCAACATAGATGGCAACTTGGATGATCCAGTGCTGGCAATACATATTGGTAAGCATTCCAAATTTCAAAGAAACCAAAATGGGCTCAATAACCCCAAAAGAAATAATAATATAATCTGGACTATGGTGAAGTATGGGGATACGTTTTACGGCCGCCACACGGCTGCAAGGAAGACCAATAAAAATCTAAAAGTCCCATTAAATGACATTTGTAAATAACTGCTAATCAGGGAAGCTTCAAATTGGACTCCTATGACGGTTTAAAAAATAAATTTTGCTCTATTGAAGGCAACAATATAAGTTGATAAACAAAGTTTGTTTTTCCTTATCAGGCAACAATAAATAATTCATAAATAAAGTGATCTTATCTTATATTTCCCTGATAAAATAAGACAGTCAGAAGTGTTATATGTGGACAACTCTGGTAATAATGGATCATTCTAACTGAAATCCTAAATCAGTTTTTATAAATAACTATAGCTCTGCTGAAGGCAACGGTAAACACAAAGGATTCGTTAACCCATTTATGCCGAGTGGACTCTTCTACCTTAACTCTTTGCACAGGTCCATTTCCAATATAAATGGTGTCTGATTAGTTTTTATTATTATCATTTCTTGTAGAAATTTCTGAACAATGCAAAGTGTAGACACTGATCAGACACCACATTCTGTGGCGTCTGATCTGGGTCTACATCGTTTGCCAATGTCCCTTTTATGGGACGCTAGGCTTAAATGGGTTAAGGAGTAGTTGATAATTCTGAGATCTGATTTTTCTTATTGCTTACACTCTTGGCACTAGTTAGAGTTGCCTCTACATATGTTTTATGGATGGCATGACGAGTAAATTATAACAGATTTATCGTAAATTAATAAGACCTCAGTTGTAATATTTCCATGTTGCAATGTAGACTTCTATATTTTAATTTCAGGTGCAAAAGTTGGCAGTGAAAAGAAAGTTACTACATGAAATCCAGACTTCTAGAATATATTTATTTATTGTCTCTGTTCAAGTTTAATAAAAACAAATTACAAATGCTTGGTTCAGTTTTGTTTTCTATATCGCTGAAGTAAACTTGAAATGTCAGCAAGTGCTGCACAGACGATGTTAATTCCTTGAATTTGAAAAATTTATGACAATAGATTTTTATGTATTTACCGTATGTATTCGGATAGACAGGCCTGAGCAAACAGTGTAGACCAAGATGAGACTCCACAGAATGCCACGAGATTATACTTTTATTTCATGCTCAACTCAGCGGAGCATGAAATTTTCTCTGCTAATAGATATGAAAATGCCAACAATAGTCGGCATTTTTGTATCTATCAGCAGAGAAATAAGAAAAATATTTCATAGTGTTGTCCACTGAAAATTGTACCCAGAGTGCTTAGCGTTAAAAAAGATTTAGTATTGAGCCAACCTACCAATGACACCATAAGAAAGAGTAAACACACTACGATGGACAGTAGGCACAGTAGACACGTGCAATTAACCACATTTATGCTGAGTGGACTCTTCTACATTAACTATTTGGATTGGTTCATTTCCAATATAAGGAGTGTCTTATTAGTTTAAGGTTACATTACTGGGACGTCCAACTGATATTGGCTTACAGTTGGGCAAGGCCTGCTATCCTTGTAGTGGGTAAGGGTAGAGGGGGAATGTTTTTATTTCTTCTGTTTCTTCACTTTCTTTCCTGTTCCTCTTTCTTCCCTGTCCCTCTCTTTCATCTCCTCTATTCTCTCTTCTATCTCTTTTCTCCCTTTCTCTGGGAGACGACACAAAATGACCCTCAAGGGCTGACGTGTCGTTAAACCCCAACACAATCAATCAAATATTAGTTTAAGGACTGTCTTATTACTTTTTATTGTTACTATGTTTTATAGCAATTCCTGTCCTAAATGCAAACAGTATAGAACCTGATCAGACACAAAATTCTGCAGCATCTGATCTTGGTCTATACTGTTTGCCATTGTCAATTTTATGAGAAGCTAGGCATAAATGGGTTAATATAATTTCTAAGCCTACGACCTTAACCCTTAGTCTGAGGCAGCAGTAAAATAATGTCAGCTGACTTGTATCCATCCAGTGGTAATATTATCAACATATCGGCAACATCAAGTGAAGACTTTTTCTGAAATATGAGCAGGGCAAACAAACTTAATGCAAATGTTTACTATGGTATGGACAGCTGATAGACAGAAAAAACAATACGCGAGTGCCAAGTATCAGTTGTAGGACAAATAGGTACTGATAAACTGACCTAAACGAAAACCCTTAACAAAGTCACTGGACAGTGAAATATAGACCCAGTTTCGAACTTGACCTAGAAATCATTAACATTTTGAGAAGGATCCACGGTGATTACTTACAAATGTGACCTCTTGAGTGTTAACAAGGTTTTCCTTTGATTTGGCTTGGTGTCCAGTTTTTGATCCAAAGTGACACAGTTTCGAACTTAACCTAGAAACCATCAAGACAAACATTTTGAGCAAGCCATGATGACTGCTCCCAACATGTAACCTCTACAATGTTAACTAAGATTTCCTTTGATTTGGTCTGGTGACCTAGTTTTTGACACCAAGTGACTCAGTTTTGAATCTCACCTAGAAATCATCAAAACAAACATTTTGAGCAACATTCATGATGATTACTTCAATAAAAGTGCTGCAAGCACTGTATCATGCCCTGCCATTGCACTTACATCAAGCAAGTGCCATAGCTCTGTCAAAAATAAAAGATTCATGATGATTACTTTAAAATATGACCTCTGCAGTGTTAACAAGGTTTTTCTTTGATTTGGCCTGGTGACCTACTTTTTTGACCCCAAGTGACCGAGTTTCAAATGTGACCCAAAAATCATCAAGACCTACATTTTGACCACCATTCATAACTTAAAAAATGTGACCTCTAGAGTGTTAACAAGGTTTTCCTTTGATTTGGACTGGTGACCTAGTTTTTGATCCCAAGTGACCCAGTTTTTAACTTGACCTAGACTTCATAAAGGCAAACATTCTGAGCAAGTTTGATTAAGATTGAGTCAAAACTGTGACCTCTATTGCATTAACAAACTAATTGTTGATGATGGATGACGAATGCCGGACAGAGGGTGATCACAATAACTCACCCTGAGCAATTACTCAGGTGAGATAAAAAGTGACAACTATTAATCTGAGGTTTACATCCAAATCACATGCACATCTCTTGACTATGTAGAAAATGCCTACAAAGTTTCAAAAAGATCAGTTAAAACCTGTAGGAGTTGCGCACACAAGATATGTACTATCTGAGGGGGACGGAACCACATAGCCACGGAAGCATTAAGTAAGCGCGACTACCACGCCCCGCATTAAGTAAGCTTGACTACCATGCCCCCCCCCCCCCAATTTGGGCTGTCAGCAGACAGCAAAGCTCTATGAACTTACACTTTGAACTTTGATGTAAAACTTAAACAGTTGGGGACATTAATGTCAAGGTTAATACTGGAGTAATGCAAGGGCTTTTCTTGTACTTGGGGGAAAATGAATACCAAAGTTAACACTTGTCATGCTGAATAAATTAAGATGCCACACCCATTTCTAACTGTCAGCCAATCAGATTACTTAATCCAATTTGTTGATATAATTCACATACTGAATGGCAAACAGAGCAGATCCAGATCAGTTGGCTTCTTCAGAAGCCAACTGATCTGGATCTGTACTGTTTGCTAAGACAGGGCATGTCGTGATCAGCAAGAGAGAATGGTTAAGGCCTGGGCTAAATACAATGATTTTCCATGTATTTTCAAACATGCCACTGAATAACTG
Organism: Anodontia alba; assembly: GCA_964016985.1. NCBI lineage: Eukaryota > Metazoa > Mollusca > Bivalvia > Lucinida > Lucinidae > Anodontia > Anodontia alba. The sequence goes on along the minus strand of OZ024822.1, from coordinate 37,833,216 downwards.
TGTAAGATGATGATTGTTTGGTATTTTACGTACCCTTTAACATTGTTCAAGTCATATCGAAATGAACAACTGTTAAAAGGAATTATAAAAGACAACATAAACATATATAGCAGTGGAATTTAATTGGAAGAAGTGAAGTGTCAAGAATGTGCGATTCAACTTGTAAACTACTGTGACAATCACAACACAAAATACAACAATGATACCGGCCATGTCAAGCTCAAATGTGTCAACCTTTATAAAAGTAACAGCTGCGACAACAGCAGATGATGTTCTGACTAAGAATATATGGCTTCACGATTCAAGAGAAACATCTGCTTGGAATACAATTCACATGAAATGACAAACCAAAAAAAAAAAAAAAATGGAATGCTGTCTATCCTAAGTTTGGCTAGTGCTTAAGAAATAAAAGCCTATGCAGAAAGAGAAGACCTGGAAGATAAGCCTGCTAATCCATGCCATCTGATCAGTGTCTGACCAGATGTACATGATGATATGGAATCACATTTTGTTCACACACATTTTAGATTGACATGGCCTACCATAATAACCCTAAGTATTGGGACAGACGGGCCTTTGCAAACAGTATAGACCCTGATCAGACGCCACAGAATGTGGCGTCTGATCAGGGTCTACACAGTTTGCCATATACACAGCAATATTTTAGACATATAGGTAGTAGAATGGACTTTTGCCATATATACAGCAGTATTTTAGACACACAGGTAGTAGAATGGACTATTTCAAATTTTGGGGCAAGTATGGTAAGGTGTCACAATACTTAGGGTAACTACAGTATATAAGTCTCATACCCTGACAGTAAGCTGACAGTAAATAAACAATATGGGTATGGTAACTGTCCTAAACTTTTGTTCACTTTATTCCCCACTTTTTTGGCCTAAAGTATGCTTTTTATGCAGTTGTTTCTTAAAACACTTAGTGGACTGGCCTGGTCAGACTGCTCCTTTGAACTCTGCCTCCATTGTTTGCATATGCCTTTGTATCAGAAACTTTGGTGAATGAAATTTTAGGACATTTTCCATACCGTTTCTAGAGAATCAAACATTATACTTACAGATTGTGTCTACCCATCTCACTCTCTTAAGGAAAAAAAAAAATAACAGAAGAAAAAATTCTAACTAGGATTTGCGAAGTAACTAAAACTTGACATTCCATATGGTTTTGTGTTATGTTATCACTTACTGTGAATAAATGAAAACCTTTCACAAGTGACTTCAGTGCATACATAAGACAGACAGACTGGCAGATACAAAACTCTGCAACATATACCGGTAACTAAAATTTGCTAACTAACTGTAGTGACAACCCCACAAGATCTTTTCAATACCTACAAACAAGTAAGGTTTGCATTAAACCCATGGAATGTAACTAAGTTATGGCACAGTAAAAAAATTAAGGATGAATGTAAGTACCATATTTACAGTATGTATTCGGACAGACAGGCCTGAGCAATCAGTGTACACCCAGATCAGACACTGCAGACCGTGGCCTCTCATCAGGGTCTACACTGTTTGCAACTCATCCAGCAATTTTTAGACACAACATAGGGCAGTAAATAGTACTTATTCAAATTGTAAAACAACAATAGTAAGAAGCTGAGGTGTCCGAATACTTTGGGTAAATATGGTATGTATAAAATTCATATACACTTGGATGTCAGGGGTAAACATATTTCGAGACAGCTTAAAAAACACTACTTTAACCCTTAAAATGGTACTCCCAACTGCAGCCAACAAGATTAAATTGCAAACAGAGAAAAGGAGGCTTGGCATTTCATAAGAACTGTTTGTCTAGCAGAAATGCCAAGTGTAATTTTCTCTGAAAACTAACAAGAGGCCCACGGGCCACAACTCGCTCACCTGATTGAAACCGCCACTGCAGATATGCAGATGGTATGCAACATTTTTCCAGTACTGTCAAATATTGTAACTTATAACAAGTCAATGGCTTTAACAGTTTTTGAGATATCTTGCTTACAAGGTTAAAAATGCTGAAATTTTCAAAACGCCATAAGTAAAAAAAGTTCAGATATTTTTCAGAAGTCATTTGGTTCATCTACTTATCCTGTCCTTTAATTTTTTTTTCTACTTTTAGCTCTGGCAACCATTTTAGCAATTTTGACAAAGGGGCATAAGAGGAACATTGATGTGAAATTATTTTTAAATCTTGCCACTGGCCATGGAGATGTCGTTTAAAGATTTTTCTATTTTTAGCTCTGGTGACCATTTTGTTCAGCAGAGCAGAACCATTTTGGCAATTTCGATAAAGGGGAATAAGAGGAACATTTCTGTGAAATCATTTTGAAATCAGACCACTGGCCAAGGAGGAGATGTTTAAAGTTTTTTCTATTTTTAGCTCTGGTGGCCATTTTGTTCAGCCAAACAGAACTTTTTTAACAATTTTGGTAAAGGGCCATAAGAGGAACACTTCTGTGAAATTACTTTGAAATCAGGACACTGGCTGCGGAGGAGATGTCTTTTGAAGGTTTTTCTATTTTTAGCTCTGGCCACTTCTGAAGAAGCCAACCTATATGGATCTGCACAATTTGTCATTAAGTATGTGAATTTGTATCAACAACCTGAATAAAGTAATATTTGACTGGCTGAAAATTAGAAGTGGGCATGGCATCTTAATTTATGCAGCATGACAAGGCTTAAAAGGTTAACATGAAAAAAGTGCTCTTTGTGTAACAATAATACAATAAATACACGTGGCTCCAGATAGGATGCTTCCTTTCCATTACGAAAACACGCCTATTCAAATATATAGAAAATTTCACCACCAAAAATCAACAAGTTTTCAGATAAAAAATCTGATTTTTCCTCATATTTCTGCTCAAAACATAGATTGTGGGTACTCGTTAGAACCGTCTCGGCAAGGTGGTTCTAATGAGTACCCACAATCTATGTTTTGGGCAGTCATTAGAACCGCCTCGGCGAGGTGGTTCTAATGAGTACCCACGATCTATGTTTTGAGCAGAAATAAGAAAAATAATATGTACCCCTGTAAACCCCAGTTTTACTATATAAAAGTGGGGTTTAAGGGAGTCAAAATTATGTAGGTATGTTTCCGTGATGACAACCAAGCATTAACATATTTTTCTTTTTGCATTTTTCCACAAAAACGTATGTTGTTATACCCATCAGAATCACCTCAGTGAGGCCATTCTAATGTATAACCACAAAAAATGCTTTCATGGAGAAGAAATCTATTTACTGGATACCCTTTTTATCTTGAGGCATACAATATTCAAGTTACAAAAGGATAAATTCTGCCATATGCTTACTGCCAAGGCCTGGACTATTTAATCCTTAACCTTTACCACTCTATGGGCAAATTCAAAGATGACAAATTGATGAGATTTATCTTACACCGTAGCTTTTGACATTTCACGCAAATTGTCACCTTAGGAGTTGTTGGGTAAAAATTTCAGCAGTGAAATTTTTAAATACTTTTCTTATTATTCCCAGAAAACAGACTCACATTTCATGCATGCACACTATGTATTGTCTTCAGGAAAAAATCATACTGTCAACTGCTCAATCTGCCCTGAGAGTGGTCAAGGTTAAACATGCATGTTTTATATCCCATTGAAGACTGGAAACGCCTAAAAGGGTAACTGGCAAACAGTGCAGACCCAGATCAGATGCCGCAAAACACAATGTCTGATCCAATATATACTCTAGGGGAGTCTTTTCAGTCTACAATGGGTTAAATCAGAACATGTGTATGTAATATTTGAATAAACAGAAAACTAAATAAAACTGACTACGGTAACTATTACCATTTTACAAAATTTACCATAAATACTCAAACAGAAACATCTGAGTATTCAGTGTAGTTCCAGTTCAGATGCTGCAATACACAGCAACTGATCAAGGTCTACACTACAGTGTCACTCATCCAGCAAGTTTAACCCTTGTCATGCTGAATAAATTAAGATACCAAGCCCATTTCTTATTTTCAGCCAATCAGATTACTCGATCCAGATTTTTTATATAAATTCACATATTTAATGGCAAACAGTGCAGATCCAGATCAGTTGGCTTCTTGAGAAGCCAACTGATATGGATCTACACTGTTTGCAAAGGCAGGGTATGTCCGGGTTCAGCAGGACAAGGATTAACACATCAACAAATGATAAAATGTATTTATTCAATTAATAAGATAAGTATGGCAAGAAGTTAAGGTGTCCAAATATTTAGAGTAAATACAATGAACAATCAAGAGCTAATATAAATTTCATTCCCAACATCAATTCAGAGATATGACAGAAAATCATTTCATGTTTGATCCAGTTCAAAAAGGAGAGACTAACTGAAATTTTACAGGCTGTCAGATGCCACGTTTTATGATTGTATTAATACTATATATCAATTTATTAATCCTTTCTCGAATAAAAAATGTCTATTTTTTTTTAGGAATATGGAGCCTTTAATCGACGTGCAAGAATATACAAACTGTTTTGTGAAAACCTTCCATTATACTTCACAAGCTGGGTAAATATTTCAGTAGATGGCAGTCTGGGCCCAGTTGTTCAAAGTGTCGTTAGCTTAACGAGCTCGTTAAGGGTCATTTCGTTAACTGTTTTAATGGATTCAATATACAATATTCTGATATTTTTTGCTGAAAAAATGTGAGTAGCTTTTGCACTGACAAATACTGTGTTTCCCTAATATTTAGGCAAACAGTATAGACCCAGATCAGATGCCAGACATTTTTCAGACACATTGACAGGTAGTAAAATGGACTTGTTGAAAGTCAAGGACAAGCATGGTAAGGAAAGATGTCCCAATACTTTGAATAAATATAGTTCTACAGTGTCTCATCTGGGTCTACAATGTTTGCTCAAGCCTGTCTGTCCAAATACAGACGTTAAATACAGTATCACTAATTTGTTAGGTGTCTCAGTGTATGTGCAGAAAGTGAAGGCATACATCAACCTGTGCACCTACAGTCTTACCAAGGCCTCTGCCATTTGACTGAAGAAGCCTCAATACTGTAGGTCCCAACTGATCTATGTAGATGCAAAGCCTTGCGCGGTACAAAAGTGAGTTTCTCAAGATAAAAATGGCCTTATGACAAATACAACCAGCATTAACTTCAATCATCCTATGCATTTGTGCAGTCTGATCAGGGTCTTCTCTACACTAGCTACTAATATAATGTCTGTAGCTTGCAAGCAGCAGAAGTTCTGATAATAGCAAGGCTGATCTGGGTCTATGCTGGTCACACCATGTTTAGTTTATTATAATAATACATTACTGTGAGGATTTAGTTCATACTTGTACTGATGTTAGATACTATTACAGTTTTGTACAGTGCAAGCTTGACACCAAGACAGTGAGATTAAGGCCATGGTCTTAGACATTTTTCACATGATAGGCAAGTATGAGTCAAGTTGAACTAACCTGTTCTAAAACAGGCCTCGAGGTTATAAACTTTTTTTTGTGCTCAACTCAGCTGACCATGAAATTTGTCTGCTAATAAATCGCTAATTGCTAACAACTGCAAATTCTGTCTTGCAAAACATAGCCGAGCATGAAAGATGAACGGATGAATGGATGGACTGACGAATGGATGGAAACTTGCACGCCTAAGTTGCCCATGCAAAAGCAGGTGCGACAAAAAAAAGAAAGAAAGCGAGCAAGCAAACTATTTGTACATTGCAAAATCACAGGCTAATTATATGTATACCCAGATCTTTTTCCCTTGTAGAATTTGTATACTGAATGGCACTGTTAAGAATTCAAATGCTGTGCACTATGACAGAAATACATCCTTATCACATATACAGGAAATAAAAGCCAAAATCAGTCTGCTAATTCCCAATCTAATCAGGCCTTCCTTGTCCAATAGATGCTATAGAATATATCAACAAACAGAGAAGGCCAAGATCAGAATATGCCTGTTGGAATTATGGCATAAAAGCCTTCTAGTGCTACACATCATGTATTTTCATTTTTGCTGTGGCCTCTATGTAATTAACTGTAAAGTGAGACAGAAAGATGCATATGGCACAGTCAAAAAATATATTATTACTGAAATTACCTGGACCCAGTCATTCAAAGCATCATTAGCATTATTACTGTAATTACCTGGACCCAGTCGTTCAAAGCGTCATTAGCTTAACAAGCTTGTTATTGGTCAAAATGTTAACAGTTCTAGTAAGTACAATATCTAATTCACAGGTATTTTTGCTGAAAAAATGTGAGTAGCTTTTGCAAATGCAAAAGCTACTCACATTTTTTCAGCAAAAATATTTGTGTATATGCCATATTTAAGAATCAAAGTTTTAACCATATGTTAACTAACAACATCATTAGTTTTGAACAACTGGGCCGTGAAACATTCGGGCACCTTAAGCCCTTACCATACTTCTCCTATAATTTGAACATCTCAATGACCACTGAACCAGTGGCAAACAGTGTAGAACCTCATCAGACAATACATTCTTCAGCATCTGATTTGGATCTACACTTTTTTTCCTAGGCATATCCGTCTGAATACTAAAGGGTAAATATGGTAAAGCATTTAGGAAATACAGAAAAATTCCTCTTTGAAGACCACTCAAAAATAAGACCACTCCGCTATTAAGACCAGCTTTTGCCAGTCCTAAATGTTTTTTTCTTTTTTGTTATTCTACATAGTTCCAAATATGAGGGGGTATCTGCATATGGTTTTCTTTTTTCTCCACAAAGAAATATGTTGTGGGTACGCATTAGAAGAGGTGCTTCTAATAAGTAGCACATATATATTTTTTTGGTGGAGAAATAAGAAAAATATCACTACTTTTTGGTTGAAAAAAAACCCCCCAAAACAACAACAACAAAAAAAAAAACAAAAAAAAACTTATCTGGTGTTATGTTCTACATTCAATATTAAGACCACCCCACTAATAAGACCACTTTTAGGTAGTACCAAAGTGGTCTTTATAGTGGAAATTTACTGTACACTAAAAAAAGAACTTAATTTTCATTAGTATCATCCGCTGTGTACAAAATATACACATATCTTAAGTATTGGGACAGGTAGACCAAAGCAAACAGTGTAGACTCAAATCAGATGCTAAAGCAAGCAATATCTGATCAGGGTCTACACTGTTTGCCTTTTATCCAGCAGTTTTTTTTTTTTGGAAAAAATGACTGGTAGCAAAATAACGGACTTGTTCAAATTTTAGGACAAATATCTTAAGATGTCCCAAGTCCCAATGAGCCATATCACACTGTTTTTACCGTAAGTATTCAGACAGACAGGCCTGAACAAACAGTGTAGATCCAGATAAGATGCTGCAGAATGTGGTGTCTCATCAGGGTCTACACTGTTTGCCACTCATCCAAGCAATTTTTAGACAGTAAATTGTATTTGTTCAAATTTTAGAACAAGTATGGTAAGGAATTGCGGTATCTGACTACTTAGGGTAAATATGGTAATAAAAACTGTTTTGACTTGTTCCTGCCAAAACAAACTGCACACTATACCAAAAGCCTGCTTTTGTCATGACACAGCTCAAATATACCAAGAGATATCTGATACACCATATTTACCCTAAGTATTCAGACATCTCAACTCCTTACCATACTTGTTCTAAAATTTGAACAAGTACAATTTACTACCCGATGTGGTGTCTAAAAATTGCTGGATGAGTTGCAAACAGTGTTGATCATAATGAGATGCCGCGTTGTGCAGCATCTCACCTGGGTCTACACTGTTTGCTCAGGTCCGTCTGTCCGAACACATACGGTAAATACAGTAAGGCAAGTATAAATCAGCACATTTGAAGAAAAAACAACTGTTGTAGAAGATAACACAACGCATGCCTTGTATTATTACAAAAAGTAATTATCCAACAATAAACTTTGGTATTTTTAAATGGATTTAACCGCTCCATAGAACACTGACTCAAAGATTGGTGTCCCTTCTTGTTGGGGGAGGGAGGGGCAACAGGGAGACGGGGAGGGGAGGGGCTACTCTTAAAGGACAGGATCTGCCCCCAAGGAAGCTGGAGTGGGCTCCCTTTGAATTCAAGAGGCAAATACTTTCAACATGCAAGTTCTCTCTCTGTGAGGTGTGTTCATTCACCTAAAACAAGCTCTTTTATCAGCACTCTTACAACTGAGTCAGCACGTACATCACGTAAACATGCCTATATAATTTTGACCCCCTTAAACCCCACTTTTATATAGTAAAACTGGGGTTTACAGGGGTATACATTATTTTTCATATTTCTGCTCAAAACGTAGATTGTGGGTACTCCTTAGAACCGCCTCGCCAAGGCAGTTCTAACGAGTACCCACAATCTATGTTTTGAGCAGAAATATGAAAAAATATCAGAATTTTTATCTGAAAATTTTCATTTTTTTGGTGGTAAAATTTTCAATATATTTGAATAGGCGTGTTTCCGTAATGAAGAAAAAAACTACAGGCCACATGCCAAGCACCAGACCAACTGTGTCCACAGGAGTATTCACTATTTGTTCACATAATACATAATATTTGGGCAGCAGAAATGCACAGAACTGAATCATCCTGCAAATCACCATCTTACTGGTGACTTTACTGCCTGACGATATACTTTACTTACAGATTCTGCTGGGACAGTGAAGGCCACTGATCAGACTGTGTGAAAATGCACAAATTGCAGGGCTGCAAAGACTAGTCTGGGCCTTTCATGGATGCATATATTTCATAAGTTCTCCTGTGAGCTGGTGCACAAACTCAACCATATTCATATTTTCAATAAATATACAGGACTTCATATAAAAAGACAAAAATACTTGTATTTTTTTTTTTTATTTCTCTGTAAAAATGTGTTCAGCATTATGAGATACTACATTTTCTCAGAGAAACATATAAAAAAAATATATAACTAGATACCATCTAATTAAAGTTATGGTTAGCTCTGAAATACAAAGATGTATTATTATTATTATGTAAATATGAACAGTTTAACAAAGTTTTCAGTTTAACCCTTGTCCTGCTGAATAAATTAAGATGCTACACCCACTTCTAATTTTTAGCCAATCAGGTCACTTGATCCAGATTGTTACTATAAATTTGCATACTTGATAGCAAACAGTGCAGATCCTGATCAGTTGGCTTCTTCAGAAGCCAACTGATCTGGATCTACACTGTTTGCAAAACAGGGTATATCCGGGTTCAGCAGGACAAGGGTTAACACAAAATTATGTATCAAGTAAATGTCAAAGAAAAAAACTATAAACATAAATCAGACTACACATATATAAGGTCAGTTTTTCCAGTAACACATACCGAAATACTGCCAAAACATTTCAAAAGTGGAACATACCCACGAGCTTTCTAACATGGAATGGGCCTCGGGACTTGGTGATTTGGGGTGGGTACAGAGATGGTATATGCAAAGGGTTTCATATACCATGGAATCAGATTTATTTCTGCTAGAGTGCCTTTGCAAAGACTGGTAACATCTTCTAACTTAGTGATCTCTCTTTTTGATGTGTCCATTCTCAAACTTTATTATGTGTCATGGCATGTAGCCTATCACTGGTATTGTTTCTTTGTTTCATTAACAGTTTATATATATATATATATATATATATATATATATATATATATATATATATATATATATATATATATATATATATATATATATATATATATATATGAAATTTGCTTTCTATGTATTATCATAGAATGTCATAATAAATATATAATAATATATAATAAATAAATGAAATTCAATTTAATTTAATTTCTGGTTTAAAACTTATAATGAATGGTAAAATCTGTAAAAAAATATCTAATGTCATGAAATGCCATATATCTTTTTTTTTTCAATTTCATAACATTCACACTATTTGCTTATGCACTTTAGTATAATAAATAAGGTTTTTACTCAAGAATAAATTATTTGACTTCTAAATATATTTAATAAGCTCTGGCAGCACCTTTCTATGCTTATGATTTGTTGCCCAGCTAAAGGAAATGGTATAAAAGAATGTTGGACTAATCAATGGATAGGGTAAAAAAAGGAAGTATTGCAACAATATGGGCCATGCAATACAAAAAAATAGTGTCTTCAGGCATATGTTTGACAGCAAAGGCCCAGTTCAGCCTGCACATCTGCACTGTCTGCTAACAGAATAATTGGATACTATAGAGTGTTTCAATGAAGAACACAGGACTGGATGAGACTGTGTGCATGTGCAGAGTGATCTGAATCTACACTTTGCACATGCTTAAAAGCACTTTTTTGCTTGACATGGTCCATATGACGCCCCACTTAATCCTTGCCTTGCTGAATAAATTACAATGCCACGCCCACTTCTAATTTCCAGCCAATCAGTTTACTTGATCTGGGGTATTGATACAAATTCACATATTTAATGACAAACAGTGTAGATCCAGATCAGTTGGCTTCTTCACAAGCCAACTGATCTGGATCTACACTGTTTGCTAAGACAGGGCATGTAGTGTTCAGCAAGAGAAGGGTTAAAGAATAACTGTATTCAGTAAAATGCATCAATGTACAGCAATGGCCCTGATGACATTGTGCGGATGTGTTGGATGCTCAAAGCAACCTTTTCATTTGATGAAGCTAATATACGGTAAATGTCCTAAAACTTTGAACACTTTATTTCATACTTTTTTGGCTAAAATTTGCTTTTTATACAGTCGTTTCTTAAAACACTTATGCAAACAGTGTAGACACTGATCACACTGCTTCTTGAGCAGGATGATCTGGGTCTGCACTGTTTGCATATGCAATTTAGTTGGGAACATTGTTGTAACAAATGTTTGGACATTTACTATTTCCAGTTCCAATGTTGGATGCAATATCGGTAAATATCATAGTAAATAGACAGTAATTATACAGGGAGAAAATGGTTATTACGTATGATAAGCAATATAAGAGTCGTCTATTTATTTTTATTATATGACATCGATATTATATTCAGTGAATAACATCATGTCATAAAAATGGTATGACCACACATTACATAACACTCAGTCAATGGCATGTAACATCATCACGCCATTCGGTGACAACGGTATGTTTTCTACTGAAAACTGATTCAATTTCTATGGCCATAAAAAACCAGTTTAAAATCTTATAATAAGCAGAATATTACATTCTTGGTCATTTCATATGAAATGTATGAAACTTCCCACAGAAAATGACCAAAAATTTAAGATTCTGTATAAATGAAAAAACCAAAACAGATTCATTGCTAAAGAATAAGGGTCCCACTTTCCTTCCCTTACATTTGCCATGCAATTAATATTATACTAAGTTTATCATGGAAATCATTGCATGAACAAGACCAGAGCAAAACTTATTTTGCTCTGCACGGCAAAAGAATGCAAGCATATATGGCAAGACCTAAACCATGCAGTGCAAAATCCTAACTCTGGTGACATCATTTAAATACAAAAAGGCATATAATACATAGCATTATTTCATATGGGATTTGCTGAATATGAAAACAAAATAACAGGGCCCAGTTGTTCAAAGCATCGTTAGCTTAAAGAGCTCGTTAAGGGTCAATTAGTTAACTGTTTTAGCGGATTCAATATACAATATTCTGATATTTTTTGCTGAAAAAATGTGAGTAGCTTTTGCACTGCAAAAGCTACTCACATTTTTTCAGCAAAAAATTTCAGCATATTTGCGTATCACTCGATGTAAATTTTAACGAATCGTTAACTAATGACATCGTTAGCTTTGAACAACTGGGCCCAGAATATTAAATAAATTTATATTACGTACTGTTCAAAATATGTAAGTTTAGATATTAAGGATGCTCAGAAATCAAGGGCTGCATGGTGAAAAATACAGAGGCTTTTCTTTCGGAGTAGGAAGACTTTTATATTGTCAGAGCAGTGTGGCTATAGCCTAATGGAGTTGAGGAAATCACTGGATGAAACAAGTTTGTTCTCGGCCTCATACTGCTCTAAAATCTTCCTCCAAACATCACTACACTTCAGGAGATACTTGTTTCCTACAAAACAAGGTAAACAATATATTTAACCTTCCCATGATGAATAAATTAAAATGCCACGCCCATTCTAGTTTTCAGCCAATCAGATTACTTAATTCAGATTTATGATACAAATTCTCTGACAATGCCAAACAGAGTAGATCCAGATAGGTTGGTTTCTTCCAAACTGAACTGATTTGGATCTATACTGTTTGCAAAGGTAGGGCATATCTGGGTTCAGCAGGATCAGAGTTAAAATGTTTTGTTTGTGTTGAGGTTTTACGGCCCAGTCAACCCAATGGGGTCATGTCGAGCGCGGTCAGTTTACCTAACCACACGTTTACTGGGCAGGCTTAGTCCTCTAAGCGGTTAACCAGTATTGTGCACATTCTTTCGCCAGAAACTGACAACTGCCCTTCTTGAATCAGCGGAAGGGAGAGAATGACCGTAGAAAATATTTCATGATCAATCTCCACGAAAGAATGTTGCCGACTTTGGAGGGGGTTGAACCCGCGACCTCCTGGTCTCCAGTCGGACGGCGCATCCAACTGAGCCACCGAGGCCGGCTGAGTTAAAATGTATAAATATGCAAAATTAGAAATGTGTTTCAAGGGACTGGATGCCCCAAACTCACAGATTTATTACTTGTGCTTATAAAACCTTTTACCTGCATCAAACAGGCATTAAAAATATACATGTACTTACATACACAAACCCAAACTATCCAAAATCTATAACGAAAACATACCTGTATAATTCTGACCCCCCTTAAACCCCACTTTTATATAGTAAAACTGGGGTTTACAGGGGTATACATTATTTATCTTATTTTTGCTCAAGAACATAGATTGTGGGTACTTGTCAGAACCGCCTCAGTGAGGCAGTTCTAACAAGTACCCACAATCTATGTTTTGAGCAGAAATATGAAAAATATCAGACTTTTTATCTGTAAGCTTTCAGTTTTTGGTGATGAAATTTTCAATATAATTGAATGGGATAGTTTTCGTAATGACACAGGCGTTTTTTGAAAGTTTTAAATTATAAACTTCACATACTTTTAAATAGAAACATTCAAAAGTATACATACCGCTTAAATTACTATCCAAAATGATTTCCCACAAAATGACTTGCATAAACTACTTTACATTTCCAAAACACTATTTCTACTACAAGATGTGGAAATAAATATGTAGTTAAACAGGCAAAATAAATGTTAAGAGGTTTGGGGCAAAAAATTTTAGATTTAAAAGATATTCTTTTTTTTTTTGTTTGTTTGTTTTTGTTTTTTGCCATTTTTCCCCCACAAATTGTATGGTTGCAGGTAAATGCATTAGCATAGCTCATGTACTCATTATTTTTTATCAGCCCTCCATAAAATGTTAACTTACCGACAATAATCAGTCCCTTCTTAGCTCTTGTCATTGCCATGGTAACATATCCTTTCTCAAGAAGATTGCCTATATGCTTCTTTTTCCATGGAATACTTGGTACTCTGTCTATCTTAGAGGCTGGGTACCATCTTACTGTTGACAACAGCACATAATCAAATGCTTTACCTGCCATGGAAACAAAAGGTAAGATCTTCTAGCTATAGTGACACAAGAACAGACAGGCAAGTGGGTAAGTGGGAATTAACCCATTGTATACTGAATAGATTCTCCCACGTTATATATTGGAAGAGTCCAATTTCAATTTTAGGTACGTCTGGCTGTGAGATTTACTATTCCTACAGAAAAATGGCTAAACTATTTGCAAACAGTGGAGACCCTGATCAGATGCTGCATTCTGCGGCGTCTGATCTGGGTCTGCACTGTTTGCCAATTACCCTCTTATGGGTCTTTCGACTACAATGGGTTAAAGTTAAGGTGGAGTTAACATGTCCAAATAGTTAGGATAATGTGGTAGGTTCACATTTTTCTTATTTCTCAACATAATCCTACTCTACATCTTATCAGAAACATTTCCACATAATTATTCTCAATAATAAAAATCTTAGTACATTTTCATGGAGAAAAAATGATCTCTATGTTAAATATAAGCACTTTTTAAAAAACAAAACAAAAAACATAAAAACTTCTGATATTTCTTTTATTTTTGGGTAATACTAATGAGTACCCACAACATATGCTTTCTGTGCAGAAATGAGATTAATACTCATGTAGACAACCCCGCTTATAGCTATGGTCATAACGTGTCTTTCTTATGTTGTGACTCATATGTCATATATAGCAAAAATATTAGTGTATACACTATATTTAATGATCAAAGTTTTAACGAAATAGTTAGTTTTAAACAACTGGGCCCAGGTATTAGTCTTTGTTTTGTTTCTTTTGTCATTTTGCGTTGTTCTTTTTTTTTTTGGTCAGTATATTTTAAGCCACAACGTAAACATACCAATACGAAAACAGGCCTATTCAAATATATTGAGAATTTTACCATTGAAAAATGAAAACTTTCAAATGAAAAATTCTGGTAGTTTTTTTTATATATATTTCTGCTCAAAACATAGATTGTGCGTACTTGTTAGAACCTGCTCAGCAAAGCAATTCTAACAAGTACCCACAATCCATCTTTTTGAGCAGAAATAAGAAAATTAATGTATACCCCTATAAACCTCAGTTTTACTGTATAAAAAAGGGGATTAAGGGGGTCAAAACTATATAGGTGCATTTTCGTGATGTTTCTGACATGAGCACTCAACTAAGACTAAAATCAACCAGTGCTTCAGCAGAGTCTGATAAGAGTCTTCGTTGTTCGCATGAAGAAACTTTTCATCCTTGGCTAGCCAATGGCTCAAATGTACGAAGGTACATTTTCTGACATGACAGTCCTTTTGGTCTGCAGCGCTGCAAGGGGTCACAAAAAGAATACTCTTATAACTAACCTTGATGATCAAGAACAGTACAAACAACAAATTTCGAGTAAGTCTGTTCCAATTTCTTATTTATGTTATCTCGCTGTGCTGTTGTCGTACACACAATAGCAATGCTCTTCTGAGAAACCTGATAACGTTCAACTAAACCAAGGGCAACTCGAATCTGAAACACGAGAAAAAGTAAGACAGACCTTGAGGGAAATACATGTATTTCTATTTTGCCACAAAATTTATTTAGTGGATACTGATACTAAAACGCTTCTTATGAACAAGAGGACCATGATGGTCCTATATCGCTCACCTGAGCAAACAGCTTTGCAAACTTACTGTTGAAGTTTCAGCCAAGTTCACTGCTCTAAGATTTTTGTATAAATTTTATAGCCCTACTCCCGAGCGGCTATGTTTTTTTCATGCATCATGACTGCTGGAACTGAATCTTGAAAGAAGGTCACCAAAGGAACAATTCTGCCAAGTTTTATTGAAATTGGTCCAGTGGTTTCTGACAAAAAGATTTTTGAAGTGTTTTATATAGCTATATAGGGAAAATAAGCCCCACCCCTAATGGCCATATTTTTTGACGAATACAGCTTGAATAAACTTGGTAGAGTGCCACCAAAGGAACATTCCTGCAAGTTATACTGAAATCTGTTCAGTGGTTTCTGACAAGAAGATTTCTAAAGTTTTCTATTTAGATATATAGGGAAAATAAGCCCCACCCCAATCAGCCATGTTTTTTGCCGAATCATGATTGCTTGAACAATCTTGGCACAGGGTCACCAAAGCAACATTCCTGCCAAGTAATATTGAAATCGGTCAGGTGGTTTCTGAAAAGAAGAATTTTAAAATGTTCTATACAGATATATACGGAAAATAAGCCCCGCCCCCTGGCGGCCATGTTTTTTGACGTATCACAAGGGCTTGAACAATCTTGGTACAGGGTCACCAAAGCAACATTCCTGCCAAGTTACAATAAACTCGACCCAACGGTTTCTTACGAGAAGATTTTTAAAGTTTTCTATATAGATATATAGGGAAAATATGCCCCGCCCCCTAGCGGCCATGTTTTTTGACGAATCATGCCGGCTTGAACAATCTTGGTAGAGGGTCACCAAAGAAACATTCCTGCTAAGTTATATTGAAATTGGTCCATTGGTTTCTGACAAGAAAATTTTTAAACTTTTCTATATAGATATATAGGGAAAAATAAGCCCCACCCCTTGGCGGCCATGTTTTTTGATGAATCATGATAACTTAAACAGTCTTGGTAGAGGGTCAACAAGGAAACATTTCTGTCAAGTTATAATGAAATCGGTCCAGTGGTTTCTGACAAGAAGATTTTTAAAGTTTTCTATTTAGATACATAGGGAAAATAAGCCCCGCCCCCTGGCGGCCATGTTTTTTGACGAATCCAATGAACAATCTTGGTAGAGGATCACCAAAGAAACATTTTTGCAAAATTATATTGAAATCGGTCCATTGGTTTCTGACAAGAAGATTTTTAAAGTTTTCTATATAGATATATAGGGAAAATAAGCCCCACCCCTTGGCGGCCATGTTTTTTGATGAATCATGATAACTTAAACACTCTTGGTAGAGGGTCAACAAGGAAACATTTCTGTCAAGTTATAATGAAATCGGTCCAGTGGTTTCTGACAAGAAGATTTTTAAAGTTTTCTATTTAGATACATAGGGAAAATAAGCCCCGCCCCCTGGCGGCCATGTTTTTTGACGAATCCAAATGGCTTGAACAATCTTGGTAGAGGATCACCAAAGGAACATTTCTGCAAAATTATATTGAAATCGGTCCAGTGGTTTCTGACAAGAAGATTTTTTAAGTTTTTAGTTTAAAAATCTATTTTTAGCTCCTGTGACCTAGATATGCAATGGACCGGAACCATTTGAACAATTTTGAAAGAGGACCAACCAAGGATCATTCCTGTGAAGTTTGGTCGAAATCCAATCACTGGTTCAGGAGATCTTTTTAAAGATTGTGAACGGACGGATGGACGACGACGACGACGACGGACGGTGAGTGATCACAATACCTCACCTTGAGCCTTCGGCTCAGGTGAGCTAATAACCACATACACATAGTAGTGAAAAAACAGCAAGCTTCTGAAGAAGCCAACTGATCTGGATCTGCACTGTTTGCCATTTAGTATGTGAATTTATAGCAAAATTCTGGATCAAGTAATCCGAATGGCTGAAAATTAGAAGTGGGCGTGACATCTTAATTTATTCAGCAGGACAAGGGTTAATACTGAGGCTCTAGTCCAATCATATGGGCTTCGTCAAGCGCAAAGTGGTTTGCCATCATCTACATATCTTTTTTATTTCTCCAAAACAACAACAAAAGAAAACAAAAATGCTACAAAAAAACAACAACAAAAAAACATTAGGAAACAAGATGATCCTTAAAGGGGATGAATGCCCCCACTACTGCCAGTTTGGCTTTGTAAATTTATTATTCTGAACAAAAAGCAAAAGAAAAGTGATTTTATTAATACTAGCTGCAGAGACATGAATTCCATTATGCAATATCAATATGGCAAAATTTCTAATTAAATGAAGGGTATGTAATTCTAGTAATGAAAACTTGATAAAAGTTCTGTGACTTTATTGCACATGCCGTGCCTATACATGCTTTGCTGCAATTCAAATCATTATCTTAAAAACTAGAAGCTGCGGAGTCACCAACCCTACTATGCCATGTGTATAAGGCAAGATTTCTAGGTAAATCCAGGGTATGTAACTCTAGCAATAAAATTTGATCCGAGTTCTGTAGAAGTTGTGGAGGCACTAACTCTACTATGCCTGCCAAGTAAATCAAGGGTATGTAATTCTAGCAATCAAAAATTTGATTAGAGTTTTGTGACCTTTAAGCATATACCCCAGCCTATATTCTTACTTTACTGCAAGCTTCAAATTATTAACTTGAAAACTGTAGGAGAGGTTCCGGAGACACAAACCCTAATATGCCATGTATATAAGGTCATATTTCTAAGTAAGTCAAGGGTATGTAACTCTATCAATAAAAATTTAATAAGAGTTCTGTGACCTGTATGCCATGCCCAGCCTATATTTTTACTTTGCTGCAAATTTCAAATCATTACCTTGAAAATTGTAGGAGAAGTTGTGAAGACAGGAACCCTAATATGCCATGTTATAAGACAAATTTTCTAAGTAAATCAAGGGTATGTAACTCTACCAATAATAATTCAATCAGAGTTCTATAATCTTTATGCATATGCTCAGTCTTTATCCTTACTATGGTGCAAGTTTCAAACCATTACCTTGAAAACTGTATAAGGAGTTGCAGAAACACGAACAGTATTATAAAGTGCGACAGATGGTCACAGATGGACAGACCTATGATGTAGGGTAAAACATATATATGCCCACTTCATGGCAGGGCCACAAAACATTCTTACATCAATTCTTAAAGTGCCAAGCAAAACTGTAGCAGATGACATTCTGATTTTCTTTATTATTATCATTTAAAGAAAATAAAGTCTGATATTTTATGTGAATCATCTGCTATGCAATTCAACCATATTTAAGAGAGGAACGTGAATGTTTTTTAACTCTTGTCCTGCTGAACCCGGATATACCCTGCCTTTGCAAACAGTGTAGATCCAGATCAGTTGGCTTCTAAGAAGCCAACTGATCTGGATCTACACTGTTTGCCATTCAGTATTTGACTTTATATAAAAAATCTGGATCAAGTAATCTGATTGGCTGAAAATTTGAAAAGGGTGTGGCATCTTAATTTATTCAGCAGGACAAGGGTTAACATGTTCAAACCATTGTTAATTTTAGTGGCCATATTAAATGCATAATCTAACTGTTATACATATTTAACTGTCATACATGCCATATCTCACACTGTGAGATAAAATTCTCACACTGTGAGATAAAATCTCACAGAAATTGGCCCATCTGGAAGGCAATTACCATAAAAAAATTAAATCTCACAGAATTTTCAGACCATTTTACAAAAGATTTTATGAAGAAATAAATATAAATCACACACTGTTGTGGTTTTCATAAGCGTCTATGAAAAAGACAAGAGGACCATGATGGTCCTATATCGCTCACCTGACCAAACAGATTTGCATATTTACTGTTGAAGTTTCAGCCAAGTTCACTGCTCTAGGATTTTTGTATAAACTTTATAGCACTAACCACCCCCACCCCCCTCCACCACACCCCTGGCCATGTTTTTTTACAAATCTTGATGACCTGAACTGAATCTTAAAAGAGGGTCACCAAAGGAACATTTCTGCCAAGTTATATTGAAATTGGTCCAGTGGTTTAAAAAGTTTTATAGAGCTATAAAGCCCTACGCCCTAACGGCCATATTTTTTGACGAATCATGACAGCTTGAACAAACTTGGTAGAGGGTCACCAAAGGAACATTCCTACCAAGTTATATTGAAATCTGTTCAGTGGTTTCTGACAAGAAGATTTTTAAAGTTTTCTATTTAGATATATAGGGAAATCAAGCCCCACCCCATGGTAGCCATGTTTTTTGACGAATCATGATTGCTTGTACAATCTTGATAGAGGTTCACCAAAGCAACATTCCAGCCAAGTAATATTGAAATCAGTCATGGGGTATGTGACAAGAAGAATTTAAAAATTTTCTATGCAGATATATATGAAAAATAAGCCCCACCCCCCTGTGGGCCATGGTTTTTGACGTATCATGAAGGCTTGAACAATCTTAGTAGAAGGTCACCAAAGCAACATTCCTGCCAAGTTACATTGAACTCGGTCCAACTGTTTCTTACCAGATGATTTTTAAAGTTTTCTATATAGGGAAAATAAGCCCCGCCCCCTAGCTACCATGATTTTTGATGAATCATGACGGCCTGAACAATCTTTGTAGAGGGTCACCAAAGAAACATTCCTGCCAAGTTGTATTGAAATCGGTCCATTGGTTTCTGAAAAGGAGATTTTTAAAGTTTTATATATAGATATATAGGGAAAATAAGCCCTGCCCCAGGCAGCCATGTTTTTTGACGAATCATGATTACTTGAACAATCTTAGTAGAGGGTCACCAAGGAAAAATTTCTGCAGTTATAATGAAATCGGTTCAGTGGTTTCTAACAAGAAGAGTTTTAAAGTTTTCTATATAGATATATAAGGAAAATAAGCCCCGACTCCTGGCGGCCATGTTTTTTTGACGAATCATGACGGCTTGAACAATCTTGATAGAGGGTTACATAAGAAACATTCCTGCAAAGTGACATTGAAATCGGTCAGGTGCTTTCTGAAAAGACTATTAAAATTTTCTATATAGATAAATTATATAGGAAAATAAGCCCCGCCCCCTAGCGGCCATGTTTTTTGACAAATCATAACGGCTTGAACAATCTTGGTAAAGGGTCACCAAGGAAACATTTCTGCAAAGTTATATTGAAATCAGTCCTGTGGTTTCTGACGAAAAGATTTTTTCAAGTTTTCTATATAGAATTATATCGAAAATGAGCCCCGCACCCCCTAGCGGCCATGTTTTTTGACAAATCATGTCGGCTTGAACAATCTTGATAGAGGGTCACTAAGGAAACATTTCTGCCAAGTTATATTAAAATCGGTCCAGTAGTTTATGACAAGAAGATTTTTAAACTTTTCTATATAGGGAAAATTAACCCCGCCCCTAGCGGCCATGTTTTTTAACGAATCATGGCGGCTTGAACAATCTTGCAACAGGATCACCAAAGGAACATTTCTGCAAAATCATATGGAAATCGGTCCAGTGGTTTTTGACAAGAAGATTTTTAAAGTTTTCCATAAAGATATATAAGGAAAATAAGCCCCGCCCCCCTAGCGGCCTTGTTTTTTTTTTGACAAATCCAAATGGCTTGAACAATCTTGCAACAGGATCACCAAAGGAACATTTCTGCAAAATCATATGGAAATTGGCCCAGTGGTTTCTGACAAGAAGATTTTATAGTTTTCTATACAGATATACAGTGAAAATAAGCCCCGCCCCTTGGCGGCCATGTTTTTTGACAAATCCAAATGGCTTGAACAATCTTGGTACAGGATCACCAAAGGAACATTTCTGCAAAATTATATGGAAATCGGTCCAGTGGTTTCGGACAAGAAGATTTTTAAAGTTTTCTATATAGATATATAGGGAAAATAAGCCCCGCCCCCTGGTGGCCATGTTTTTTGATGAATCCAAATGGCTTGAACAATCTTGGTAGAGGATCACCAAAGGAACATTTTTGCAAAATTATATTGAAATCGGTCCAGTGGTTTTGGACAAGAAGATTTTTAAAAGTTTTCTATATAGATTATATAGGGAAAATAAGCCCCGCCCCCTGGCGGCCATGTTTTTTGACGAATCCAAATGTCTTGAACAATCTTGGTAGAGGATCACCAAAGGAACATTTCTGCAAAATTATATGGAAATCGGTCCAGTGGTTTCGGACAAGAAGATTTTTAAAGTTTTCTATATAGATATATAGGGAAAATAAGCCCCGCCCCCTGGCGGCCATATTTTTTGACGAATCCAAATGTCTTGAACAATCTTGGTAGAGGATCACCAAAGGAACATTTCTGCAAAATTATATGGAAATCGGTCCAATGGTTTCGGACAAGAAGATTTTTAAAGTTTTCTATATAGATATATAGGGAAAATAAGCCCCGCCCCCTGGCGGCCATATTTTTTGACGAATCCAAATGTCTTGAACAATCTTGGTAGAGGATCACCAAAGGAACATTTCTGCAAAATTATATTGAAATCAGTCCAGTGGTTTCTGACAAGAAGATTTTTAAAGTTTTCTATATAGATATATAGGGAAAATAAGCCCCGCCCCCTGGCGGCCATGTTTTTTGACGAATCAGAATGGCTTGAACAATCTTGGTAGAGGATCACCAAAGGAACATTTCTGCAAAATTATATCGAAATCGGTCCAGTGGTTTCTGACAAGAAGATTTTTTAAGTTTTTAGTTAAAAAATCTATTTTTAGCTCCTGTGACCTAGATATGCAACGGACTGGAACCATTTGAACAACTTTGAAAGAGGACCAATCAAGGATCATTCCTGTGAAGTTTGGTCAAAATCCAATCAGTGGTTTAGGAGGAGATGTTGTTTAAAGATTGTGGACGGACGGACGGACGGACATACGGACGACGACGACGGACGGTGAGTGATCACAAAAGCTCACCTTGAGCTTTCAGCTCAGGTGAGCTAAAAAAGACTTAAAGACCACAGCAACAGATAAGTTGCTTTTTTCATCCGAAAATTCTGATATTTTTCTTATTTCTCCACGAAAACATTTATTGTGGGTACTCATTAGAAGGGCCTCACCGAGGTGCTTCTAATGAGTACCCACAACATATGTTTTTCTGGAGGAATAAGAAAAATATTATGTGGATACCCCTCTTATCTGTAGCTATGTAAAGACTATATTAGGGGAGCTCCAAAGTGATCACAGAATTTTGTCAAATCTCCCTTAAAATTTTGCCTTATCTCACAGATTTTAGTCCACAGCTTATGGCATGTATAATCTGTTTTCAGCATTATTCAATTTCTGTGTACTGTCAAATAAATAGTAACAAAAAATGGTAATGTTGTATTTCAAGTATAGTTTCAGGATGGAGTTAGAATTAATTTCAGGAAGGAAAAGATGGGTATCCTCCCTTGGATTCAAGAAATGGCTTCAGGTACACTTGCTACTTAATTTCAAAGCATGCACAATGAGCAATCTACAGTGTGCTTTTCAGTTTGAACATGTTTTTTCTTCTTAATCTTAACAATAGTAATACCTAAAATCAACGAGTTTTTGTATAATGTGAACTGGAGAAGTATCAAGTCTGCCGCAGAAACATGCAGGGCCCAGTTGTTCAAAGCTAACGATGTCGTTAGTTAACGATTCATTAAAATTTACATCAAATGATACGCAAATATGTTGAAATTTTTTGCTGAAAAAATGTGAGTAGCTTTTGCAGTGCAAAAGCTACTCACATTTTTCAGCAAAAATATCAGAATATTGTGTATTGATTCCGCTAAAACAGTTAACGAAATGACCCTTAACGAGCTCGTTAAGCTAACTACGCTTTGAACAACTGGGCCCAGGTTTTAATCCAAATGATACTCATACAGATCAGCTAATCAGTGATTTTACATACAACACTGTACAAGCATTCTTTCACAAAACTAGCTATATAGCTTTCCAGTCACATTACGAAAACACACCTATTCAAATATATTGAAAATTTCACCACCAGAAACTGAAAGTTTTCAGATAAAAATCTGATATTTTCATATTTCTCCTTATAACTTAGATTGTGGGTACTTGTTAGAACCGCCTTGCCGAGGTGGTTCTAACAAGTAACCACAATCTATGTTTTTGAGCAGAAATAAGAAAAATGATGTTTACCCCTGTAAACCCCAGTTTTACTTTATATGAGTGTGGTTTAAGGGGGTCAAAATTATATAGGTATGTTTTCGTGATGTAGGTTTATCAAAATTTATCTACTAGGTCCCTGACTACAAATGTGTCCGTATCTATGAGCAAACAGTATAAACCTGTCCCCATTTACACAGTGAGAATGTGCAGGATTGTCTGTGTTTTTTCTGTTTTGAATATATCATAAGCCTCCTTTACTAGGAGGAACTCTAGAAGAATGGGTAAAAGAAAAGTAGAAAATATGGACCTACCACAAAATCGACTTCAGTACTGTTAGCTATTCGTTGTTGCACACTATATCCTGACCACATTACTGTTTCCTCTGCTTCATCAACATGACAGAATACTGTTGGCTTTGCTCTATCACCTGGCCAGTTTAATATGGAGGGTTGTCGTTGGATCGCTGTACCACATGAAAGTTTACCAACTTCCGTATTATCTTGCAGAAATTCCATTATTCCTTCGTGCTGGAAAAGAGTCCAACAAAATCTGCTATTAGCCCGAGTGGACTCTTCAACCACAACCCTTTGGAGTGGTCCATTTCCAATAGCAGGGTGTCTAGTTATGTTTTATAACTAATATGTTCCATAAAAATTCCTGTATTTAATGCAAACAGTGTTGACCCTGATCCCTGATCAGATGCCACGTTCTGTGGCATCTGAGCTAGGTCTGCACTGTTTGCCAATTACCCTTTTAGGGGTTTCCGAACTAAAATGGGTTAATACTGATTTGGACAGACAGGCCTGAGCCAAAAGCGTAGACCCAGATTAGACACTGCATTTGATCAATGTCTACACTCTTTGCTACACATCCAGCAGTTTTAGAAAAATCAACAGGTAGTAAGCTGAGCCCAGCTGTTCAAAACTAACAATGCCGTTATTTAACGTATCGTTAAAACTTAGATAATTAAATATGGCATATACGCTAATATTTTTTGCTGAAAAAATGTGAGTAGCTTTTGCATTTGCAAAAACTACTCACATTTTTCAGCAAAAATACCTGCGAATTAGATATTGCATTTACTAGAATAGTTAGTACTTTGACCACTTACGAGCTTGTTCAGCTAATGATGCTTTGAACAACTGGGTCTTTGGCATTAAAATTTTATGACAGCTATGGTAAGGAATTTGTCAAATTATCTCAATGTGGTATACAACATCGGCAGGATCAAGCGAAAATTACCTTCGAACATACCGTATTCGACCTAATTACCGCACATACCCCTATAAGCGCACAGTCAAGCAATATTACAGCAAGTATATTTTCTCTCTACTTCTTTACAAAGGCATATATTGTTGGTACTCATTTGAATTCGATGCAATTCAAATGAGTACCCACAACATATGCTTTAATAAAGAAAATCAGAAATAAAATTGAATAAGTATAATTAGACAAGTCTTTTGCTGATCTCTTTTTTAGTGTACCCTTAATATAGGTGGGTAAATATTTTAAAAGTTTTTCCAGTAGTTTAGAAAATCCTAAACGCACGGTGCGGTAATTAGAACGAATACGGTAAGCAAAATGAGTAGATTCAGTCATTCCTGGTATGCACAAAGTCTCATCTTGGCATTTGCTCTCCATTGGTACATTTCATAGTGTCAAGTGACTCTGTTAGCAGACAGTGAAGGCTGCGTGGATGCACAGGCTGATCTGGGCCTTCACTGTCTGCATATGCCCTAAGACACGTTAGCGCATAGCACAGCCCATAAATCTTCAGGGCGTATGCAAAAAACATCTGTGCATTCTGATCAGGGTCTCCTCTATCATCCCAAAATATTGTAAGTAGTTAGAGAAAGATCTGATCAGACTGCATTTGTTTTTCACTGAAGCCAATTCCATTACGTACACACGCTTTGGTTATGGAGATTCAAATGAGTACTCACTGTAATTTTTTTTGAAGAAATAAAAAAATACTTTCCTGAATCCCCCAGTTATCTAAAGCTATGATTTTTTTTTTTTTCCGCAACTTTTGTACTTTTACTTTTTTATGGGCACTTCTTACTTGAAGTAGCAATATTTTCAGCCTGACACTGAAATGTGAAACGCTTTGCATGCTAGGTAAAAATTTCGGCAGACAACGTTTTTTAATTTTTTTCTTATTTTTCCTAGAAAATAGGACTTGACATTTCATGCAAACTGTCTCCTTATGACAGTTTGCATGAAGTGTCAAATCCCATTTTCTAGAAAAAATAATATCATCAGTTTGTTGTCTGCTGAATTTGCCTAGAGCATGGTAAGTTATATGTAGTATAACCATTCCCATATCTCCTATGACAGGGTTCATCATGATAAATCACATGGGGCACTTGCCTTGTGGTCAGTGAGGACCCAGCTCTGTGTGCACATCTACAATGTAGATTATAGACTTCCTGTTTGCATAGCTCTAGAAAAGGCATTTTTTAACCAAACAGTATTGACACATTTCTTAATTCTCCATGAAAACATGACATTATTATTGTGGGTACTCATAAGGAGCGCCTTGCCAAGGCACTTCCAATTATTACCATCAACATATGTTCTCCATAAAATAAATAAAAAATATATACCTGGATACTCCTCTTAACCCTTGTCCTGCTGCATTAATTAAGATTTCGTCCAGAAAATATGTGGGTTCTTAAAATAACCATCTCGCCGAAGCGCTTCTAAGGAGTACCCACATATCTTTTCATGGAGAAATAAGATAAATATTTGGATACCTCCTCTTATCTGTGTCTATTGTACATATGGTATTTTACTTCTAATTTTCAGCCAATCAGATTACTTGATCCAGATTGTTGATATAAATTCACATACTGAATGGCAAAAAGTGCAGATCCAGATCAGTTGGCTTCTTCAGAAGCCAACTGATCTGGATCTACACTGTATGTAAAGGCAGCATATATCGGGGTTCAGCAAGACAAAGGTTAACTGGAACTATGAGTTTGCTTACAAAATCTTGATCACTGTTGAATTTGTGAACTTACATTACAGCAAAGGCTTGATTTTTATTGTTTGGATTTGCCCAAATACCTTTTTCACTGGCCATTTTCACCACATGGATTATTCAGCATTTACTTACCACAGAATATTGAACAGAAAGTTTAATAGCTGAACCAAGGTATCTCTCGAATAATGACTTCTGTAAACCAAGCTCCCTGGCATACTGTGACATTACTGGAGGTTTTAACTGTGACTTGTCTCCTATAAGGACAACATTTTTCACCGCTGTATACAGAGATAGAGGTATTATCGTCTCTGGTTCTGTGCACATCTGACTGTCATCTATAATTATCTGAAGCACACAGGGAATCAGCTATTGTCAGTTAATGGTCTAATGTTAGCTCCAGATAAGAGAATACCATATGTACAATAGACACAGATAAGAG
The DNA here is from genome assembly GCA_964016985.1 of Anodontia alba. Classification (NCBI taxonomy): domain Eukaryota; kingdom Metazoa; phylum Mollusca; class Bivalvia; order Lucinida; family Lucinidae; genus Anodontia; species Anodontia alba. The sequence goes on along the minus strand of OZ024822.1, from coordinate 37,806,562 downwards.
GAGGTATCCAAATATTTATCTTATTTCTCCATGAAAAGATATATGTGGGTACTCCTTAGAAGCGCTTCGGCGAGATGGTTATTTTAAGAACCCACATATTTTCTGGACGAAATAAGAAAATATCAGGACCCAGTTGTTCAAAACTAACAATGTCGTTAGTTATTGTAATGTTAAAACTTTTTTCATTAAATATGGCATATATGCTAATATTTTTGCCGAAAAAAATGTGAGTAGCTTTTGCATTTGCAAAAAGCTACTCACATTTTTTTAGCAAAAATACCTGTGAATTAGATATTGTACTTACTAGAATAGTTAACATTTTGACCACTAACGAGCTTGTTAAGCTAACAACGCTTTAAACAACTGGGCTCAGGACTTTTCTTATCTGGAGCTATAATATTTACCTTAAATATTTTACTTTTTATCTGGAGCTGTGATCCAGAAAGTAATTTCTTATTTCTTCATGAAAACCTTTTTCCTTAATTCTCCATGAAACCTATGTGTGGGTAGTTATTTGAAGCACTCACTGAGGCACTTCTAATGAGTGCCCACAAAACAGTTTTTTGTAAAGAAATAAGAAAAAATATCAATCCTTTTTACTGAAAAATGAATCTGGAGCTATGGTTTGATTCTAGTTGTCTTGAACCGAGACGGTGGTCCCAAAGTTCACGACTAACTGCCTGTGTAACTATATTGTTTTACCCTAAATACTGGGATACTATATGGTTTTACCCAAATACTGGGGCACCATAGCTCCTTATCCTAGAGCCTGTAGTAGGTTATTAAAGTGGTCAAAGCCAAACGGTTTAAGGAAAAGTACGCTAAATTCAAATTCAGGAGAAATCACACATTATCTGTCAGATGATTATTGGTGTTGCAGTTAATCAGAAAATGTCCTAAATACTAGGGTTGACATAACAAATGATGCACAATGCACAAAAAAGGCTCTTATACAATTTGCAGACAATGTAGGTCCAGATCAGCATGCGCATCCATGCAGTCTGATCTGAGCATTCTCTGGTTGTCGACATATACTACAGTATTCATTGATTCTGTAAGTGGACAATGAAGGCCCTGATCAGCCTGCACTTATGCGCAGGCTGATCTGGGCCTGCATTGTCTGCAAATTGGCAAAGTGATGATACAACATTGTTTGAGACCATGCTAGGGAGAAAGGGTATCCCAGGTAAGATGATTGTAGGTGTAACAGATATTCAGAAATGGACTTAAATGCTAGGGTTGACAGACTCATGAACAATGCATGAACATACGGAGAAGTGGAAAACTGGGCGCCTATATGTACCAGCTTAATATGTGCTATAAAAATCACTTTTCTAAATACTTGCATTCACTCTAGAGGACAAATCATATCATAATAGCAAAGCTCTAAATAAGGCATTTTTTCAACTATGAAATATTAAGATTTTTCTTAATTCTCCACAAAAGTGCTTCTTATTGGTACCTACAACATGCTTCTTTTGTGGAGAATTAATCCTTGTCATGCTGAACCCAGATATACCCTGCCTTTGCAAACAGTGTAGATCCAGATCAGTTGGCTTCTGAAGAAGCCAACTGATCTGGATCTGCAGTGTTTGCCATTAAGTATGTGAACTTATAGCAACAATTCAGATCAAGCAATCCGACTGGCTGAAAATTAGAAGTGGGCTTGGCATCTTAATTTATTCAGCATGACAAGGGTTAAGAATATTCATTCAGACTCTTATCTAGAGCTCTGGTGGCAGGCCTGTACAGTCAGACCAATGGCTCAAACATCTTTGGGACTATGAAAATCTATTTGAGACATGTAGTTTGAGCTACTAAGGCTTAATTATAGCGCCAGAACAGAAGGCAAATGGGGTTGATTTGGGGATGTCCTTGATCTATAAAATAGGGGCATGTTGGGTGTACTCATTACAATTGCCTCAAAGAGGCAATTCTAATGAGTAAACACAACATATATTTTCATGATAAAATAAGACAATTTCTCTAAAATATCCTTCAATATTTGTTTTCTTCAGACTGGAAGAATTTCCTAGGGACTCAAAAATGAGTTCAAATTAGCCATGGTAAACGAGCTATCAGTGTTCCAAGCCCTTGAAATTTTACTGTATAATGTAAATACCTGGTTGATATTACAGTATTTCATCATCTTGGCCGAGTGGCTAGCAGCACATGTACATAAGATCAGCTCTGCTTCAGGCAATATAAGGGTTTCCGCTATTGATACTATCTCTAAATATTTCTCTATCTGTTCAGATGTGACATTATCAGGATAATAGGCGAATATATTCTCATGTTCTTTAAGTGCCTTGCTGTATGGGGCCGCTGGATTACAGATCTGGTTTCGTAAAGACAAACTGCTCTCAAATATTGCAGTATGATCAGTTCTATTTATAGTAACATCTCCTGGCAATGGGTGTAGCTGCCGCATGATATCTTCATCATAAATTACAACAACTTTAGGTTTACTACCCTTTGCGCTCTGTAGAATATCTGAAAAAATAAACAAAGGAAATATTCAGGTAAAAGGGTTTTTCGTTAAATATTTTTTGTTATTTTTGTTCCAAGTGATTCAGACAGCAAACAGCCAGATGAGACAGTGTAAATGTGTAGTAAATCTGGCTCTTCATTCTCTGCATCCCCAAAGCACTTTTATGCTTCTTTTTTTTTTTTTTTTTTTTTTTTTTTTTTGTGTTGAGGTTTTACGGCCCAGTGTCAACCCAATGGGGTCATGTCGAGCGCGGTCAGTTTACCTAACCACACGTTTACTGGGCAGGCTTAGTCCTCTATGCGGTTAACCAGTATTGTGCACATTCTTTCGCCAGAAACTGACAACTGCCCTTCTTGAATCAGCGGAAGGTTTTATGCTTCTTGTGCCCCATTTTTATCAGATAATACAGTCGACTCTCGTTATCTCGAATTCCAACGGACTCATTGAAACACTTCGAGATATCCGTACCTTGACATATCAGAGTTGAGAGAGTGAGGAAAACAATAAATTGAACAACCACATTTAACAAATGAATATACAATTTGACTCCTGAAGTTAGAAATATATAGATATATATATATAAAATAATGTGGAAAAGAGGAGAAATCGCTCCTCAGGAGCAATTTCTTCTCTTTTCCACATTATTTTGTTACCTGTTGTCATAGTTTCATGTTAAAACAGGGACCAGATTTTCACTTCGAGATAAGCGGTAATTCGAAATAAGCGAGTTCGAGATAACGAGGTTCGACTGTACTTGCTAAAAGATTAGGGTAAACATTACAAACATTTTCATAACCATCCTGTTTAAGTGTATGTGTGTAATACATTGCTCAGGAAATTATATTTTTTTTTATTTCTCCACAAAAACGTATGTTGTGGGTAGTCATTAAAAGCATCACAGTCTTCTAATGAGTACCACAACATGTTTCCATGGAGAAATATGAATAATATCAACAGTTTCTGGTAAGCATCTTATCTGGAGCTTTGACTGTAAATCTAGAACTGTTCAAGTCCTGTTATTTATGTGATTTCCATGCTGTGTTCCATGTGCAAATTGCACAAGTATATGAAATTCTCCTACTCTATGTACATTCTTAATATTTTAGAACATCTGAAATGCAAGTTTAACACAATATGGGCCACACCGAGTGAAAGGTGTCTTCGAACAAAGCACATATTCCGATTCATACCACCTATGGATTTGTATGGGAAAAAATGTTGAGAATTACAAATGACTTCTCTTCTAAAGCCTCTGGGCCAATGTTGCTCAAATTTCATTTGGAGCCTCCCTTGGGCAAGGGAATGAAAGATTGCTAAAACGGTTGCGGTCCACTGACCAAGATGGCCGCCATGCTCATATATGGTAGAAACCTTTAAAAATCTTCTCCAGAACCAAGAATGCCTTGTGGCTGAATCTTTGCACAAATCATCGGGGACAGCAGGTCTACCAAAGTTGCTAATATAATGGTCATACATTGACATTTGACCTTTTTACAGAGCGGTCAAGTTTGCTTCCCTATGCATCTGCATTGGAAAAAATGTTGAGAATTTCAAACGACTTCTTCTCTGTAGCTTCTGAGCCAGTGTTACTTAAATTTTATTTGGAGCCTCTCTGTGCAAAGTCTCATCTCGGCATTTGCACTTCATTGGTGCATTCTATAGTGTCCAATGATTCTGTTAGCAAGCAGCCAAGGACCTGATTGGACTGTGCAGATGCACAGGCTGATCTGGGCCTTCGTTGTCCACATATGCCCAGACACATTTTTGCATGGCTGCCATCCATATTTAAAAAGAAGCCAATTGACCTGGATCTACACTGTTTGAAAAGGCAGGGCATATCCGGATTCAGCAGGACTAGGATTAAGACTCACCTGCAATGTTATGTAGTGATGTTATATTAGGAGCACAAAGAAGCACCTGCCCTCCCACAGTCTTTTTATTCCTCTCTACAAACATACATGCCAGGGCTGCCGCTACAGAAGACTTCCCTGTTTGAGGCCCTCCATTAATCACAGTCAATGGCAATTGTAGAGCCTGCTTGATTGCCTCATCCTGTGCTGGATTGGTCTGACTGATTATTTTTCTGGAAAAATCCTTAAGTTGCTGTACATCATTGTAATATGCTGAAAAAGACAAAAATTATCAGTAGAGACATAAAGCTTATTTTCAGAAGATTGCATAGTTCCTGATAAAAGAGGTATGTAGATTAACATTTTTTTTATTTCGCCATGAAAACATAGATTGTGGATAAATGCCTTGCTGAGGTGCTTCCAATGAGTACTCACAACATATTTTTTCACTGAGAAGTAAGTAAAATACTGGGGCCCAGTTGTTCAAAACTAACAATGTCATTAGTTAACGTATCATTAAAATTTTGTTCATTAAATATGGCATATACACTAATATTTTTGCTGAAAAAATGTGAGTAGCTTTTGCAATTGCAAAAGCTACTCACATTTTTTTTTCAGCAAAAAATACCTGTGAATTGGATATTGTACTTACTAGAACAGTTAACATTTTGACCACTAACAAACTTGTTAAGCTAAAGATGCTTTGAACAACTGGGCCCTGTACTTTTCAGTGGGAGGGGGAAAAAAAGTGCCTTATCTGAAGGTATGAGAAGTCTTGAGAAACAGCCACAATATATGAGCCGTGCCAAGCAAAAATGTGCATTTGAGGCATGTGCAAGCAGCAAAGGATGTGCAGTGTGATCAGGGCTTTCCCTGTCCATTGTCAGAATCAATGGATCAGTTTTGAATCAGATGTTGAGAGGATGCGCATGCACAGGATGATGTGAATCTGTGCATCATTACGAGAACATGCCTATTCAAATATACTGAAAATTTTATCACCAAAAAATGAAAGTTTTCAGATGAAAAATTCTGATATTTTTCATACTTCTGCTCAAAAACATAGATTGTGGGTACTTGTTAGAACCGCCTCAGCAAGTAATAAGAAAAATAATGTATACCTGTGTAAACCCCAGTTTTACTATATAAAAGTGGGGTTTAAGGGGGTCAAAATTATATAGGTATGTTTTCGTGATGTATTGCATATGTTCAAAGGCACTTTTTTGCTTGACATATGGTACTTACTCTAAGTATTGGAACACAGACCTGTGCAAAAAGTGTAGACCTAGGTTTGAGTTTGAGTTAAACTGCTATTAAAACAGAACAATCTAATTGTGTATAAGTAGAGGAAGGCTACTGTATTTTACCCAACTATTCAGACACCTAAATCTTTACCATACTTGTCCTAAAAATTGAATAAGTCCATCTGGTTACCTGTTCTGTCTAAAAACTACTGTCCTTTCAACACTCGGAAAGACATATTTTGCTTGGCTTTTAATTTTAAATGAAAATATTTTGTTCTGATTGACCATATCTTATCAGAAACCATTCATCTTTTCTGTTTCTGTGTTTTGCTCTTAAATATTTACCCTTAAATTAAACTGGCCAAAAATTAGTCTGACCTATGCAATTTCTATAGAAAAGTGATTTTTTGGAATTTTTGTCAAAGAAAATATTTTTTACTTTTCTTTGATGAATTTCAATTATTGATGTTTCACAACAATACTGTGAAAGAAAAATTGAACAAGCCAAACTTGTTGAAAATCTGCCTCCAAGTTACCTACCCAACAGATTTCTGCATAATTTACTATGGGAAAAAGTGAAAATATTTGATTTTTTAAAAAAACAATGACTAGAATAAAACTTTTTGTGCATAGGTAGTTAGGAAATGGTTTTGCATTAAAACATGCAAATTTTCTTCATCTGTTTAAAGCGCCAAACAAGAAACGACTTTCTGAAAGATGTCTAAAGCACAGTAGTGGATGAGTGCCAAAAACTGCACAGCCTGATCAGATATAATATTCTATTGTGCCATATCTGCGTTAATAATGTTTGATCAGGCCTGTCTAAATACAAAGGTTAAATACAGTAAACACTAGAGCAAGTGCCCAGAGGGTCATGAATACCCCAGGCCGGCGCCATTTCTTAATTATAAAATATTTTAAAGTTAATGACAATGATATAAGGCAAGCTATAGTTTACAATGTCAATGATCTATCATTCCAAGAACAACTTTCCTGGAGTAAATAGTCTTTAAGATATGAAGCAAATTTGCTTGGCCATAAAATATAGGTCACTGACCTACATATACCTGAGAAGTTAATCTGATGGTCACACTGATGCATTATACCAACTATGATGTTAATCCATTAAATAATCTAAAAGATACTAAGCAAAATCACTAGACCATGAAATATAGATCATACTGGTTTATATTTCCTTTGAGGTGAAAATTTGGGTCACGTTGTGTCTTTATATGTAAATATGACATTTATGTATCAAACAGTGGGAGATATCAGACAAAATCACAGGGCTATGAAATATAGGTCACATAATCCCAAAATATGATAATCAAATTGTCTTCAAGATGTAACATAAAATCATTGGACTATGAAATATAGGTCACAGTGACCTACATTTACTTTTAGATCAACTGCTGGATCATACTAATTCATAATCCCAAATAATGATGTTCATACATCAATTAACATTCAAGATATGAGGCAAAATTACTGGAACATGAAATATAGGTCAAGGTGACAACATTTGTTATGCCGTCAATTGTTGTGTCACACAGAACCAATATTCCAAGTATCACATTAATCCATGAAATAGTCTTCAAGATATAAGGCAAAATCGCTGGTGCATGAAAAAATGATCACAATGACCTTGACCTTATTACTTTGAATATTGATGTGATAGACATGTCTGATGCCCAGCCTTCTTTAAGAAGTTGTTTGTATAAACAAACTGCAACATACTACTTTATTAAGGCATTAATCCATGAAATAATTCAAAATATACGTCAAAATCACTGAAGCATGAAAATAAGGTCACAATGACCTTGACCTTATTACACTGACTGTTGATGTGATAAACATTTCTGATGCCCATTTTTCTTTAATAAGAGGTTGTTTGTATAAACAAACTGCAATATACTGCTTTATTGGGGTGTCCTAGATTTTGACCTCTAGCCCCGCCCTGGGGCATGACCCAGGGATTCATACATGTAGAATGGAACCCAGTTACCCCCACACCAAATATGAAAAGTTTTTGATCAACGGCTGCAGAGATATAAGTAATCAAAAAACTTTGAAGTAAAACTTGGTTATAGAATCACATCTGGATGGACGGATGAAAACTATATACCCCTTCGGCATACTTTTTATGCCTAGGGTATAATAACACTTACGTCTCTGCAGGTAAATTCAGCAGACAACAAACTGACAATATTTTTCTTAATTTTCCTATAAAATAGGAGCTGATACTTCATGCAAATTGTCACCATAATGATATTTTTTCTTATTTTTCCTATAAAATAGGATGACACTTCATGCAAATTCTCTCCTGAGGAGACAATTTGCATGAAATGTCAAATCCTATTTTATACAGAAAAAAAAATGAGAAAAATATTTCAAAATGCTGTCTGCTGAATTTTTTACCCAGCATGCACATGATACATTTTCCACCAGACTTTTTGACTTCCTGTTTGCTTTTCTGCATAACAAGTCCCCACTGAAAAAGGCTCTACCCATAACACTTACCACTCTTATGGGCAGATTCAGCAGACGACAAACTGATGTTATTTTTCTTATTTTTCCTAGAGAATAGGATCTGACACTTCATGTAAATTGTCTCCTGAAGTGTCAAATCCTATTTTCTACAAGAAATAATAATAATAAAAAAAAATTCAAAATGTCATCTGATGAATGCAGCATGCAAAAAGTTAAGCATTATCTGTTTGAATACTAAGGGAATAATAAAACTAAGGGAATAATAGCTCAAAGATAAGAGGGGGTATCTGGTAAATATTTTGTTTTATTTTTCCATGAAAGCATGTTGCAGGTACTCATCAGAAAAGCCTCAGTGAGACACTTCTAACGAGTACTTACAAGGTAAGTTTTTTTTTGAGAAATAAGAAAAAAATTCCAATCCTCTTGGGTTGAAAATAAGTGTCTTATCTGTAATTATGATGGTATATACAACATGGGCTGTGTCAAGCGAAAAAAAAAAACTGTCTTCCAACATGCACAAAATGTGCAGATTAAGATCATCCTGTGCATGTGCAAAGTATCATCTAGGCTTTTGATCTCCATTCATATACAGTCGAACCTCAATGGCTCGAACATCTTTGGGACCATGGAAATTCGTTCGAGACATGGGTAGTTCAAGCCACTGAGGGTTAATCATGGCACCTGTTCAGGAAGCAAATAGCGATAATTTAGGGAAATCTTTTTGATTTTATGCACAATGATTGTATGTTGAGTGTACCCATTAGAATGGCTTCGACAATTCCATGATAAAATAAGAAAAAATTCATAAATATTTGTTTTCTTGAGCTATTGAAAGAATTTTGTAGGAACTGAAAAAAGAGTTTGAATCATCCACAGTAAACGAGCCATCCGTGTTCGAGCCATTGAGGTTATACTGTAATCTGTAGTGTTCACTGATTCTGTTAGCAGACAGTGAAGGCCCTGATCAGACTGCACAGATGTGTGAGCTGATCTGGGTCTTCTCTGCTCGCATATGCCCAGAAGACATTTTCTCATGACACAACCCATATGGTGACATCACATATGGTAAGGTGCAAATGTAAGATTTTCAAACTTCTCAACTACCTGCAAAAGTTTTCCAAGAAAGTTTTCTGATGTACATACCATTGTTAGTTGGAGTCTGTCCTAGCACAACTGCTTTAGCCAAAGTACTGGCATTTTTCAGAGAGTCCTGAGCTAACATTACACTTCTGAAACCAGAAATATAATTAACATAGCTACACATAAGAGAGGGTATCCACATAATATTTTTCTTATTTCTCAACCAAAACATTTGTTGTGGACACTCATTAGAAATACCTCAGGGATGAAAAGGTTATCTCTTTATATGTTAAATATGAACTTAAGCTGAATTCAGGCTGAAAAGCAGGGCCCAGTTGTTCAAAGCGTCGTCAAGCTTGTTAAGAGTCATTTCGTTAACTGTTTTAGCAGATTCAATATAGAATATTCTGATATTTTTTGCTGAAACTGCAAAAGCTACTCACATTTTTCAGCAAAAAATTTCAGCGTATTTGCATATCACTCGATGTAAATTTTAATGAATCGTTAACAAATGACATCGTTAGCTTTGAACAACTGGGCCCAGATAACAAATTGACATTTTTTTCTTACTTTTCTCAGAAAATACAGTTTGACATCTCAAGCGTAATGTTCAATGAACACTTTGTGTGAAATGTCCAGCCTTTTTTCTTCTTTCATAAAATTATGTGAAAACCAGGGCCCAGTTGTTCAAAACTAACGATGTCGTTAGTTAACGATTCGTTAAAATTTACATCGAGTGATACGCAAATATGCTGAAATTTTTTGCTGCAAAAATGTGAGTAGCTTTTGCAGTGCAAAAGCTACTCACATTTTTGCAGCAAAAAATATCAGAATATTGTATATTGAATCTGCTAAAACAGTTAACGAAATGACCCTTAACGAGCTCGTTAAGCTAACAACGCTTTGAACAACTGGGCCCTGACCTTGTTAACAAGTATAAGAAGATAAACCTAAAATATAGCTACAGATAAGCGGTGGTATCCATTTTTTTTTTCTCATTTCTTTATATGCTGTGGGTACTCATTAGAAGTGCAACACCAAGCTTCTAATGGTATCATCAAGGCACTTCTAATGAGTACCCACAACATATTTTTTTGTCAAAAAATAAGAAAACTATCAATTCTTTTCAGTGAAAAACGTGCCTCATTTGTAGCCATAGTAAAATTAAGACCAACAGAGTGATCATTCATGTATGCCTAGGTGAGGCGCTTCTTATGAGTACCACCGAGGCACTTCTAATGAGTACCCACAATGTATGTTTTTGTCAAGAAATAAGAAGACTATCAATACTTTTCAGTGAAAAAAAAAAACAAAAGTGCTTACCTGTAGCCATGGTAAAAGTTAGACCAACAGAGTGGTCATTCTTGTGCTTCACAGCATCTTAAACTTTCCTTTATTCCTATCTAGTATTTTTTAAAAAGTTCAAGGTGTATTCATATTACAGCCCAGACACAAAATATGTCAAAACATAAAGGGAGGTAACAGGAAAATAAAGAATAGTAGATCTGTCATTCTTGTCCATAAAACAGGACCTGAAAATTTTCTACCAATTTCATCAGTTACCATCAAAGCTTTTCCAGAATGTGTTCTGTTACAGCCCAAAACATGAAATGTCATAAAGTGAGGAACATCAACTAGAGGAAAATACTGACCCATAACACCAGATAAGATGCTTTTTTTTCAACCATAAAGAATCGATATCTTTCTTAATTCTCCACAAAAAAACTTATGTTGTGAGTACTCATTAGAAGTGCCTCACTGAGGCACTTCTAATGAGTACCCACAACATAATGTTTCTGTGGAGAAATAAGAAAAATATTTTGTGGATACCTCCACATATCTGGAGCTTTGTCGACCATTTGTGCATGCAAAAGGCACCAACTGAAATCTGATTCAAACTGGCCCAGTATTTGTTTGTGTTTAGGTTTACGGCCCAGTCAACCCAATGGGGTCATGTCGAACGCGGTCAGTTTACCTAACAACACATTTACTGGGCAGGCTTAGCCCTCTATGCGGTTAACCAGTATTGTGCACATTCTTTCGCCAGAAACTGACAACTGCCCTTCTTGAATCAGCGGAAGGGAGAGAATGACCGTAGAAAATATTTCATGATCAATCTCCACGAAAGAATGTTGCCGACCTCGGCGGGGGTTGAACCCGCAACCTCCTGGTCTCCAGTCGGACGGCACATCCAACTGAGCCACCGAGGCCAATTGGCCCAGTAGCTGCAAAGACAATGTTGTTTAAAGGTTTTAATGCACAGAATGATGGACAGACCACAGATGGAAAGTGATAACTGTAGCTCATCCTAAGACTAGATGAAACAAGAAATTCACCAAATGGCTATGTCTCAACTACTGGTGGTGTTCAAGAAATGGAGCTAAATGCAGAGACTAAACATTGTTCAGGTAGCATGAAAAGTAGGTCAGTCAGTAACATTTGATGGCAAGGGCATCCTACATCATGGCGGATGTGTGTATGAAGTTTCATTCGCTTAGAAGCTTTGGTGTTGAGAAACAGAGCTAAACACACAGACTTATTGACAGTGACCACACAAACGCTGAAGCCAAAAGTGATCCCTATATCCTCCTGCTTGCGACAAAAAATCTGATTATGTATCCAATGCCAACAGGATCCAGATGAAAAACAGTATATAAGTGGGACATAAGACTACCTTATTATTATTATAAAAGTTTTAACCCTTGTCCTGCTGAATAAATTAATAAGCCACACCTACTTCTAATTTCCAGCCAATCAGATTACTTGATCTGGATTACTGCTATAAATTCACAAACTTAATGGCAAACAGTGCACATCCAGATCAGTTGGCTTCTGAAGAAGCCAACTGATCTGGATCTACACTGTTTGCAAAACAGGTTATATCTGGGTTCAGCAGGACGAGGGTTAACAGCCTTGAAATGAGCTGAGCCATTTGAAAGGGACATAAATGCCACAAAAAACCTAGATTAGTCTGCCCATCTTAGAAGTATGATCACTGTCCACTTACATAATCATTTGAATATATCAATATCAATATTACTGCAAAGCCCTTTCACCACGAAAACATCCCTATATGATACTGACCCCCTTAAACCCCACTTTTATATAGTAAAACTGGGGTTATGGGGGTATACGTTATTTTTCTTATTTCTGCTCAAAAACACAGATTATGGGTACTCGTTAGAACCGCCTCGGTGAGGCGGTTCTAACGCCAAGGCGGTTCTAACGAGTACCCACAATCTATGTTTTGAGCAGAAATATGAAAACTATCAGAGATTTTTATCTGAAAATTTTCAGTTTTTAGAAGTGAAATTTTCTATATATTTGAATAGGCATGTTTTCGTAATGTATGACTGTGCAGCTTCTCTGGCTGAGCTGATTCTTTACTGTTTGAATATGCCCCAAAGACACTTTTTCTCAGGCATGGTTCATGTCAATGCTTATTATGCTGGGTAAAAATTTCAGCAGATGACATTTTAATTTTTATTTTTTTTTTCCCAAAAAATAGACTTTGAAATTTCAAGTATTTCATAGGAGACAATTTGGATGAAATATCAATGCCTATTTTTCTGGGAAAAAAATAAGAAAAATATCAATTTGTCATCTGCTGAATTTACCCAGAGAGTGGTAAAGGTTAATGACTATTTTTCCTCACCTGTCTATTACTGATCTTTCAATGAGCTCTATAGTACAAGGCATCTGTGAACCATGAGCATGAAATATATCTGGTAAAGGGACAGAACTCTGTAGCAATCGCATCTTGAAAGTAAGGCTGTCTTTAATCATCTGTACCGTAGTGATGACACAATGACCAACCCAGGTCACTGGAGCTCCATTATTAACAATTACAGAGATACCATCGCTCGAAGTAGGATCATCTGGGAGACTAAGGTTACTATATCGTACACAAACAAAATCTGCAAAATAGGCTCGACATTGGGTCACATTAGATGGATTAAACAAATCATCAATCTGCATACCCGGTAGTAATTTAATCTTTCGTTCTTTCAGAAATGATACTGGTAACGAAAAATGTGCCATCTTCTGACTACCATTGAAAGTTGTTTCGTGTTTCCAAACCATGGTTACGCCTTGTACTACAATCCTATTTCCTTTTTCCACTGCTCTCCTAGCAGCTTCAGCATTAACAACTGGTTCCCAGCACTTAAGATATGCATTAACATCTGTGTAATTCTGACTTGTTGAAGTAACCGATGCTGTCTTATCAGCAAAACATTTCTCAGGGCTGTTACGATGTTCAATACATATATCCAAGCTAGAAGTGATATTAACCAACTGAATCACTGGTGACATCAAACCATGATACATATCTGCCGACAACTGAACTTGAAAAACTTGGAATGGACTTACTGTTAGGGTAAATTCTGACCTCTGCTGATGAGTGGACTCTGATGAAACATCATCTATAAAACCACCTTGGACAGCTGGATATACTACTTGCTTTCGTACAAAATCCACAGCTGACTTCAATTTCTGATACATCATAACATCCTCATCTCTGATAGCCATCAGTAATCTTTGCCAATGTTTTGCTGGAATCTTGTAAATAAATCTGTCTGGGTTTAATTCACCAACATTACTTGACGTCAGGCGTGACTGGTAATTTAGTATATTGTAAATTCTCTCGAGCCATTTCAGTTGAATCGCTCCATTCACTAATTTTACAGTTGTGACAGGACTTAACAAATTTACAAAGATACCAGACTGTTGTTTACTCATACATGGAACTGTCGGGAAACAGAAATCAATAATATCTTCACTAACGGCTTCTACAACAGGCTGAATTACAAGTGGTCTGGCACAGAGTGCTAGACCTAAATGAAGGGAAAATACTGAGTCTTCATAGACGGTTCTTGCACTATTAACATCTTTTAACTTCGAACACAATGACTGGATCTCCTCCATTGTGTAAGGGCAGGGTGAAGAGTCGATACAAGCTATAAGAAGCCTCTGAACTACAAGGTCCATGTATTGGTTACTGGGGTTTGTACACTGAGTATATGGACTAAGATTCAATGAGTAGTGAATCTTACTAACTACAGCATCAGCTGAGCTGGAATAAAAACTTGGATTCTCTATAGATTTCAATTTGTGTTGAGCAACAGCTAACTGAGGATGGTTCTCTGCTTCAACAATCACACTTTGTACATAGCCAAAGTGATCAACATCAATTGCTTGTGTAAGACTATCCCATGTTAGGCAATTCACATCGATTGTATCTCTCACTTTAAGATTACTCTGTCTGACAAACTTGCCAATACAAGAACAGGCAACTTTACATCTACAGGTGGCAGTTCCTTCCAGGAAGGGTTTTGTTAGTGCCATGGAATTAACAGCATCTGCTGCATGTTCCTGCTTCCATACTGTAAGTTTACCTATATTAGGTGAAGCCTGACAATAGAGTGGACAGGTCAGTGGAAATTTACTTGTCACAATCTGGGCAACATGATATTCCATCATTATTATCATCTCAGATACAAGCTGTCTAGAGAGGGGAGATAATTTCTCTTCTGGTTTCAGATCCTGGCAGACACTAGCATTCCCAAGTCGATTTTTCCTCCACATTCTTGAGATTTCATACAGAACAAGCACACAGCTTTTAAGGTAATCTTCATGAGCCAGTGGATCTTGAAGTACTTCATCAGCTTCTTGAAATGTAAATTTCCTCTTGACATTCACAATACTCTTTTGTACTGACACTTGCTTCACTTCACCAGTGGATTGAACTGCCATAAGTACGGAAACTGCAACCCTGTCGAACTCTGGCTTGAAGTCACATAGTTCCCCACTCAGTTTAGATGGCAGCATATGAGCTGGCTCTCCACTGTGAGGATACATGGTTACACCACGGTTCCTAGCTTCAACATCCACACTACTATCCTTAGGAACAAAGTAAGAGATGTCAGAAATATGCACGCCAATCTGGTAACTTCCATCCCCAGCTTCATCAATACTGAATGCACAAGTGGTATCTTTGGCAAGTGTGTTATCAATAGTAAAGCTCCAACTTGACCTAAGATCAACACGAGACTGATAAACTTCATCATCAAGTTGGTAATTCTGCTGGTATGTTTGTTCCACTTCAAGATTAGACTCGGGCTTATGATCAGTAACAACATGATGTTCAATATCCAGAACAGCCATTCCTGAACCACTGTCAAGTCCGGCAGGTAGAACTCCTATTACAACACACAGATGCAGCTGAATAGATGAATCCCATTTCAGAAATTTGGCTACAAAGACTTTGTTCTCAGCACAACCTTTCACATTTTCCAAATGGCTGAATCGGATCTGTTTGTTGGTTGTGAATTTATATACACTGACATTACCATCAATATTATTTCCCAGGAAGGATCTTGTAGTCACATTATACAGTCTTGGTAAATCTGAATTTATTGGAACCAAATTACCAGTGTGTCCATCCTCAATACAGCAAATAATTGAACCATCCAGGTCAACAGCTCTTCTGTTAACTCCAACAACTCTACCACTAACATAATTAGTTCCTACATTTACCACTTCAACTACCGCTTCATCATTGTTCATAGCACCTCCACAATCTTGTCTCCTATCCATCTTAATAACACTCAACTGATTTCTGGTATCTATCACTTCAGCATAACAATCTTCTTTCTCAAACTTTACCCTACAAGGAACATATTTTCCTGGGTTGAATCTAACAAGTTGCTCAAGTTGATCTTTATCATACTGTTGTACAGCATCACCACTGCCTCTGTTGGAATTTTTACCATAGTCAATGACAGCATGACCACAATCTTCAACAACCTGTATCAATTCTGGTTTAATCTCATCAGTACTGTTCAAGCCAGGAGGCAAAACACTTTTGCTACTATCTATAAAAAGTTTTGCTAACTGTTTCAAGACTTCTTTTGCATCAACAGTAAATTCATCTCCAATACTGAAATATGTTTCAACTTTTCTCTGTAGTGGGAGTCTAAGTGGGGCAGGTGGCACTGAACGTCCTGGTATAGACAAAGGTGCCCGTCCTGGAATGGAGAGAGGTGCCCTTACTGGTGTGAGTGGTACAGGCCTTGATTCAGTATTAGGGATATTTCCATTTCTTAGAGCTGGTGGGACCTCTGCTCTGGTCTGGGAAATCTGCTGTATTAGAGATGATGTGTCATGTGCTGCTGCTGCTGCTTTGTAATCTAACATAGCTGATTTCTGATCTGCCACTGAGCCTAGCGCCGGAAAACTTGGCTGTGCTTTCTGATTTGCCAACTGAAGAAGTTTACCCTTAGCTGGAGAGTTGAGAAGCTCTTGGACTTGCTGTTTAATTGACTCCAAGGTATGATTTTGTGGATAAAGGCTACTCATGTTCTGGCAATGCTTCAAGTAAACCCTCCAGACATTGACACAGTCGCCAATAGCACAGAGTGCTACAGGGTCTCCAACTACGACCACCAAGGACTGGGCTCTTGTAAAGGCTGTGTTTAGAAGTTTGGGATCAGATAGGAAACCAAAATCTCCCTTCTCACCATCACACTCTGACATGGTGCCTGGTGGTACAATGGCTGAATCAATCAGATGTCTTGTTCTCACTGTTGATAAGAACATGGCTCTGAATTCTCTACCTGTTAAATAAAACAAAGACAGGTTTAAGGTAATTTGACATACATGGTAAATTTTGTGCCTTTTAAAAAGGAGATAACTTTTGTTACCTGGGCTCAGTTGTTCAAAACTAACGATGTCGTTAGTTAACGTATCATTAAAACTTTGATCATTGAATATGGCATATATGCTAATATTTTTGCTGAAAAAATGTGAGTAGCTTTTGCATTTGCATTTGCAAAAATTACTCACACTTTTTCAGCAAAAATACCTGCAAATAAGATACCATACTTACTAGAACAGTTAACATTTTGACATCTAACGAGCTCGTAAAGCTAATGATGCTTTGAACAACTGGGGCCTGTTTGCATTTTGGAACACCCCCTTCTAAAAAGGGGTCTACTCTGAAAGGTAAGAATCTGCTCCCTAAAAGAGGTCTACTCTGAAAGGAAAGAATTTGTTCCCCTTGGAAGGGGACAAAATCAAGTTTGACAGAATTGTCTCCCTTGAAAGTGTATCCATTACCTTATGTAACAAAAAGCAACAGTGCAATCTCTCTACAACAAAACATTCACCCTTGGGGAGGCAAACATTTGGCCACCTCGGATAGGTGGTTGTTGAGGAGAGATTCAATATATAGTAAAAGAACACTTCATGAGATCATAGAAGAGGATGTTCTAGGAAGGTGGCTGTTAGTGTGAGGTGCCCATCGTAGAGATTACACTGTAATTGTATTTACAACTGATGGCCATATTTGTTTGAAAAAAATAATGTAGTAAGATCCCAGCAAGCATTCTACGTAAAACTACATCGGGCCATCATCGGCCCGTCAGCTACCCTGACGGGCCGATGACGGCCCGATATAGATTTACGTAGAATGCTGACTGGGATTGTGTGTAATGCTATTGGTCAAAGAATTATTTGACATGTTGCTTTTTTGTAAAATGGTATGTTCTCTTATTTTTCAGCACCACGGATTACTTGTACTATGGGAAATTTCATTATGGGAAATGGTAAATTTTCCACCATTTTAAAAAGGCATTCCACAACACCAAAGCTCTTCTGAAAAGATCTACTCCAAAAGGAAAGAATTTGCTCCCCCTTGGGAGCAAATTCTTTCCTTTTGTAGACTCCTTTTCAGAAGGTAGACAAAAAAATTGACAGTAAGATTTAGCAAAACTAGAGAATGCTACAATGACATACATGCCCCACACCAGAAAACTTTCATCCTAAGGACCATAACATCAGACCAACTTTTTTGCATGTGAAAGATCATCATTCTAAAATATACACATGGAAAAAAGTTAAGCATTACTTGTGGTTTTTTAGCACCATATTTCCTGATCAAAATATAGGCACTTAAAATTTTGATATACGATGACACTTGGCTTCCGTACATACATACATATACTTTTTATCATCCACGACTATATATTACAGCTGTGGTTAGCATGAATTTCATGGTACCCTCATGCATGAAAATAATGCTGTTTTGTCTAGTGTTAATAACAAACAGATTAATGAACCTGTGCTTGAATCTAACTTGTGTACATGTGCTATGGCTCGTAGAAGACTGTCAAAATCCACTCGGTGGCAGACTATTGGAATGAGTAACGCTGGGTTATCTGGGCGAGAAATATCCCGTTGCCTTGGGTATAGTCAGTCAATCATTTGTCGCCTGCTCAATAAATTTCAGCAAACCAATCACTTACAGGACAGAGCATGCTCAGGGAGGCCCCGAAAGACATCACGAAGGGAAGACAGCGCGTTACTGAGACATGTTCGGCGATTTTCGTTCTTAACCAGTACTGTTGTGAAGCAAAGATGGCTGCCAAACAGTTCGTAATAGGCTCCGGGCTTCTGGTTATCGTGCTCGTCGGCCTATCAGACGGCCAATGCTTACTCTGGGACAGAAGGCAGCGCGTCTGTACTGGTGCCAGCAACGCAGGAACTGGAATATCCGGTCTTGGAGAAAAATTCACTGGTCGGATGAAAGTCTGTTTCTTCTCCATATGACGGATTGCCGTGTGTGTTTTTGGCGGCAGCGAAATACTGCTTATTCTCAAAGGCACATCCAGGAAACTGTTCCTTTCGGTGGAGGCTCAAATATGGTATGGGGATGTGTATCGCATGATTGTAAGCTTGATCTGGTTACTGTGCAAGGGACCCTTACTGAATAAAAGTACCAAATGGACATTCTTGAAACTGCTGTAATTCCCCATTTTGATGACCATCCCCTTTTAACAAGACCAGTGTTTATGGATGACAATGCAAGACCTCACAGATCACGTGCAGTGATTGAATGTTTGCGTCAAAATGCGATTTTAACACTTCCGTGGCCTGGTCGCAGTCCTGATTTGAATCCTCTTGAATATTTGTGGGACATTCTGGGCCGGAAAATTCGTGAAATCACTCCTCCAGTGCAGACACTACTTGAACTTGAGGCTGCATTACATCGGGAATGGCAGCAAATCCCTCAGCAGCGGATACAACGCCTGGTCCAGGGTATGAGGAGGCGTCTTGATGCTACCATTGCAGTTTCGAGGAGGTTACATAAAATACTGACTCAAAGGTACTGAAATTAATTGTCTTCGATAGTGCTAACTTTGGAAGACACTCATGTTCTAATCTGACTTCTTTGGTGGCCTATAGGACCAAACTTGTAACCATATGCAGTTTTTGTCAAAAAAAAAATGCATCCAAATCAATTGGACTTATCAACTGGACTTGCAAGCGAGTAAAAGCCGTGATTTCAATGACTGACTCTTAATATACCCATTTATACACTGATTCAATAATATTTCGGTTTTGCTTCTTATCAAATCGAAATAAAAATGATTTGTCAAACTGTGGGTGATGCTTAACTTTTTTCCATGTGTATAGTTTAGCCTGTCAAATCTGGTGTCAGATTTAATCATTAGACATTGATCATATGCTATATTCTAGGCCATCATTTGGCTCTTCACCATTTGCTCAGGACTGTCTGTCCCAATACTTAGGATAAGAATATATGTACTACCTTATTTACCCTACATGTAAGTACTGGGACACCCTAACTCCTTACCATACTAGTCCTATAATTTGTAAAAGTCCGTCCATCTACCTGTTGATGTGTTTGAAATATTGCTGGACGAGTTGCAAATAGTGTAGACCCTGATCAGGTGCTGCATTCTGTGGCATCTTATCTGGGTCTACGCTGTTTGCTTAGGCGTGTCTGTCCCAATATGAAGTTTTTAAAAATAAAGCATATTTTAACAAGCAATACTTAACCTACAGATAATGTGCTATTCTATTCTGCTTTCACACCTTCCACAGAAAAAACGACTGTACAGTCGTCCCATACAGTCTTAATCCAAAAGGCCCCTTAGACAGTCACCTGTGTGACGTCATTCTTCCCGCTCTTTTGATCATGTGTCAGTTTCTTTGAAGGTAAAGCCCTAAAAGGGTAGAGCAAAGCAGGGATAGGGAGGCGGGATTGTCTTATCTATAGGTTAAGTATTGCTTGTTAAAATATGTTTTATTTTTAAAAACTTCATTTTGACTGCACAATACATTAACCTATAGATAATGTGCTAGAATTAGCATAAAATGGTGTGAAGGTGGCAAGAGCTAAGAGACAGGCTGTCTTTAATGTTACATGGAGTTTAGAAGCCTTATGTAAAGGTTCATATGGGGCTTTCTGTAGACAGACTAAGACCCAAGATAAATCCCATTTAGGAGTAAGAGATCTTTGTACAGGGCGTTGTAATTCAAAAGATCATATTAATTCTGATAAGACAGGGTTAGACCCAATTCTATTACCAGTCTTAAATTTAAGAGTATTAGATATAGATCTATAGCCCTTAATAGTACTAATCTGATACTTTTTCTCAGAGAAAAGGTAAATGAGGAAATCAGCTATAACAGTAAGAGGGGCCGAGACCGGATTTGTTGGGCCTCAAAATTGCCCTTGGCAACTTCCTATCTTGTTACCAAATAAGGTCTTTGAATTTATTGGAGCGTTGTGCAGCTCATAGTTGGAATTCTCCAATAAAAGCTTAGACGTGGCCAGCACCGCATCACGTCTAGCTTGAAAGATCTCCGTTGTCAAGATCGTAGACATAGCCGTAGCAGGCTTTATTCACTTAGCTACAGCTTCAAGCAGTCTCGAAAAAGCTGGCATGGACATTGTCTGCTGCTGCATACATGCAGCAGAAGAGAATAGATCCGCATGTGAATTTACCGCTATAAGTTTGTGGGCTCTTTTTTCCCATATTTCAATGTTTCTCATTGGAATGGAGCATTTTCCCTTGCTGGAAAAATCCAGCAGGGAAACTTCCATTTCTAAGGGAGGAATACTGACTCTGTTATAAAATTTAGTCTTTGTCAGGGAAGATACTAAATTTTGGGAGCATATCCAATATCTGCCACATTTCTGCGTGTCAATTTTTCAATTTTTGCTCTGAAGAAATCTGACAGTATTTTCTACTAGCTTGGACTGTGGCAATAGTAATAATGGTGTCGCATGCGACTCCATTAGATATTC
Source organism: Anodontia alba (assembly GCA_964016985.1). Classification (NCBI taxonomy): domain Eukaryota; kingdom Metazoa; phylum Mollusca; class Bivalvia; order Lucinida; family Lucinidae; genus Anodontia; species Anodontia alba. The sequence continues at coordinate 37,785,289 of OZ024822.1, read as the reverse complement.
AATGCCATAAATGCTTTGCCCGAGTATACTCCTCGGTTGGCCTTGGGCATAATTCCGGAGGCAAAAGCCTGAAGACTTCATTTATTGCCCTATCAAAGGACCAGATAGAGCGTTGTAAAGTATGTTCAGGTTGCGGTATTGTTGGGACATTAGTTATTTCCGCAGGCTATAGCATACTCGGATTCTCTGTAGCCTGCGGACTATGTCTACTTCTTTTGTATCTGCCATAAACATGGGACTGATTATCAGATGAAGAAGAAGAAGAAGATGTAGATCTTTTTTTTTTTATGAGAATGTTTGGATCTTTTTGACTTTCTGCCTCTTTTGCGAGAGTCTAAAGATGCAGTCCTAGAAGAGGAGGATGTAGAAGACGATCTACGTCTCCTCCTCTTCTTGGACTTATGTTTCCTTCTAGACTGGTCCCTCCTGGAAATATGTCCAGTGAGGGAAGCCTGTGAGGTTTGTCTTTGTCTGATCTCCAGTTGTTATCAGGCAACTCGATGACAACACTGGGAGTGGACATATTTACTAAAGTCCGGTTCCAGGGGTAATAGAACTCTTCTTGAGTTATCAGTTGGGTTCTGAACTTCTTGTCTGTATGAGTGTTAGAACCCAAATTTGCTCTATTACTAGTGAACTCCATGCCCATGGCATGAGTATACCTAAATGTAGGTTGATATAAAGTCTGATGACCGACCGGTGACCGGCGCAGGTCTGTGATGTCTTCTTGTCCAGTGGGTGAATGGCCAGTGGCCGGTGGACATACTCCTCTGGGTACAAGTATCTTTGGAGTTGCAACCTGGGGGTCCTACCCCGAGCTGCAGGGCCATGTGGGGTGGTGATCCCATGCATATTTTCTTCGTCTGATGAATCAGACATGGCTTTCATGACCCACTTCCTTGAAGCGTAAGTTCTTCTTTTCTCGGCAAGTTTCTGGGTCTCATCTGTCCAGGTACTACACGTTGAGCAAGTTGATTCCCTGGAACAAGAAGAGCATTTTATGCATTTGTTACGATTATCCCAACGTAATTTTATATGACCACATTCACCACGAAGAATCGTCATGTAAGTCCCTAAAACTCATTACAATGAATGAGCGATGGATATATACAAGAAATTGAAAATCGATTTACAACAAAAGATAGGATAAAAAGTGAAAGGCATGATAAAGGAACATGAGAAAAAACAAAGATCAGAAATTCAACCAGAGAAAAAGGAAGAAAATATAGATTTCTTTCACCCGAAGAAAAAATCCCTGTTTACTTTCTCGTCCGCAGAAAAGAAACTCACACGTGATCAAAAGAGCGGGAAGAATGATGTCACACAGGTGACTGCCTAAGGGGCCTTCTGGATTAAGACTGTATGGGACGACTGTACCGTCGTTTTTTCTGTGGAAGGTGTGAAAGCAGAATAGAATAGCACATTATCTATAGGTTAATGTATTGTGCAGTTAAAACTGAAGGTTATTACTGTACTACTTTATTGCCTTCTGCTCAATCTGTTGTTGTTTTTTTTTCCATGCATAATGAGTTCATGTGATTCTACTATTACTGTTTTGTATAATCTCCACAATCAAGCAGTAATTTAGACCTACCTTGTATACCATATATTCTCTCCACAACAACATCCCGTAACTCGGGATTCTTCTTCTTCAGAGCCTTCCTGATTAACTGTACCTAAAGAGAGGAAAATTTAATCTTTAAGCCCAGTCAGAACACCAACAGATTTTTTTTCACTTTCAGACAAATAAGGCTTGATATTCCATGTGATATGTCTACTATTAAAGCAGATAATTCTTGTGAAATATCAAGCCTCAATGTCTCTGAAAAGTTAACCTTTAAAGTGCTAAGCAAAATTGTAGCAGATAAAATTCTAAGTTATTTTATCCCCGCGCTTTTCGAAGAAAAAGCGGGGATATTATGACATCCCCATCTGTCCATCCGTACAGCTGTCTTTAATTGTTCCTAGACCATTTAAGCTAGAATCTCAAAACTTTCACAGGCGATAGCCCTATGGATGAGGACAAGGAACACATTTGGAATTTTGATGTAATCCCTTGGGGCAGGGCAAGGGGGGTGTGGCCCCGAAGGGTCCAAATCCATTTTGTACAAACATAGTCATGTTGCATATCAAATCAAAGGTAATGAAGAGTAGAAAACAGTGGTGCAAAAAATTTGCCCCTGGGGCATAACTAGGAGTCACCAGAGGTCAAAATGTAGGATTTTAGATCCTTTTTTTTTATTGTCACACAACTCCTCCTAGGCTTTTTTGAGCTAGAAGCTTAACTGTTACAGGTAATAGCCCTATGGATGAGGACTGGAGGAATGCATTTGGAATTTTGATGTGCATGGAGATATCGCTGGCGCCAGCACGGGGATATGCGATGGCATGCCATCGACTTGCTCTAGTTTTATTATTATTTTTCTGAATCATCTACTAGGCAGACCATTCACATGACCTTATTTTCTCTGAAAACAAAAAACAAAACAAAAAAAAATCAAACAGCATGCTGTCTGCTGCAGATGTGATCAGCATTTTAAGGGTTAAAAAAAAATATTCGATTCTTCTGCTACAATTCTTAATGTTGTTTTAGGGGTCATTATCATGAACCTCTTGCACACATGCAAAATAATAATGGTCTGGGCCCAGTTGTTCAAGCATCGTTAGCATAAAGAGCTCGTTAAGGGTCATTTCGTTAACTGTTAAACTGTTAACTGCAAAAGCTATTCACATTTTTTCAGCAAAAAATTTCAGCATATTTGCATATCACTCGATGTAAATTTTAACGAATCATTAACTAACGATGTTGTTAGCTTTGAACAACTGGGCCCTGGTGTTTAACTTCCCTTTCAACATTATTTAAGTCATATTGAGATGATGGAAGGCTCTGTGCAATGAAGAGCCGTCAGTCATGAGCTGTATTCTGCCTCTAGACCTTGTGATTCCAAGTTGGGAGCACTGACCACTTGGCCACCAGGATGCTTCACATATGCATATAAGCAAAATATCCCGTTAAAGTGATAAATAATTATATTCCACTGGACAGTCCTATATCTAGAGCTATAAACATTGACTGTCCCAATCAGACTGCATCTCTGTGCAAGTTAAGACTTGGCTCTTTCCGTATGCCATGAAAACTTAGAAGAGAAAGAATAAAAAAAATTCCCCAACAAACAAACCTGGTCTTGCTCATCAGGGCTCTGGAAATTCTGAAATCTGAATCGGTCCAGCCGATGACGATGACGTCATCAATGAGCCCATTTCCAAAAAAAAATATAATATCCCCTGTCACGAAAACTAATGACAATTGGCAGTCCCTATAACTCCTTTTAAATAATACACCTCAACTCCGTTATATGACAGAGGTCTGGGTATAACGAGCATGATCAAAGCTGGCGTCATCAATAAATACAGTCAGGAATGTAAAAAGAAAGAAAGAAAAAAAAAAAGGGATGATTTTGTTGTTATTTCCACCTCCGCAGGATTTTCCTAGGTAACTATTTATAAACAATTGATTCCCGTCTTGTGTAAGCGCGAAGACGGCGGGAAACAGGAGAGACGGAATGAAATGACTTTCATGGACCTAATTAGGTTTAATAAAAAAAGGGCCTGTGCCACAGGCGGTTTTGCAGTTTGCAATGTTTCAAGATCTGACCAGACTCCTTAAATTTTAAGTACTGACCAATCTTGTCACGCGCAAGTGGTGCATTACTTATTTTTACCGTGAAATCTACCTTGAATTATACTCCCCTGTTATGGACGTCAACAAAAAAAAAAAAAAAAAAAAAAAGAAAAAAAAAAGAAGCAAACAATAAGACCCAGATCAGATGCCGTTGTATGCGACATCTGATCAGGACGTACACAGTCTGGGAATTAATTTATCAAATCTGGGACCGACAAACTGTGTTGATCAAAACAAAAAAGAAGAGGAAGAAAACAGGTGCATTCTTTTATCACTCAGTTAAAGCGACCTTTGATCGTTTGGACATGCCGACTGCACCTGATGTTTTGCAATCTCAGTTTATTCACACGTGTCACACAAACAGATTAATTATCAGACTACCGTTACTGATGATTCGTGTTAATCGCTAAAGGACAGTGAAGTGTTGATTTTTTGACAATGTTTGGATAATGATGTAATTAATTTGTGCTGCAGTAGGTTGCCGTTATTCATCTGTCTCTCCAATATACATGTCAAATGACCGTTTAGAGCCTTTTAACTACCATAATATGGCATTTAAAAGGTGTGCGGACGTTGTCAGTTTGGGAAGACTTGACCGTTTGTGATTTTTTAGACATCACTGATTCGTGAAAATTGTTGGTTGGGAAAAAATAGGGTTCAAGGCACAAACCTGTTGGACCGAATCTGTTCAGAGCCCCCTCCTCTTTGCAGACTCTATATTACCGTATGTATTCAGACAGGTTTAAGCAAACAGAGTAGACCAAGATGAGAAGCCATAGAATGCAGCGTCTCATCTCATCCAGTAGTTTTTAGACACAACATTGGGTAGTAAATTGTACTTATTCAAATTTTAGAACAAGTATGGTAAGCAGCTGAGGTGTCCATATACTTTCGGTAAATAAGGTATAGTGAGATTTTGTAAACTAACATACAGTCGACTCTCGTTATCTCGAATTCCAAGGGACTCTCTTAAATACTTCGAGATATCCGTACCGCGACATATCAGATTTGCAGAATTGAGGAAAAATAATTCGAACAACATTTAACAAATACATATGCTATTGGACTCTCGATATATCAAAAATATTGTGGAAAAGAGGAGAAATTGCTCCTTTGGAGCAATTTCTCCTCTTTTCCACAATATTTTTTTACCTGTTGTTAGTGTTTCATGTTAAGGCATGGACCATATTTTCACTTCGAGATAAGCGGTTATTCGAGATAAGCGAGGTCGAGATAATGTAATTCAACTGTAGTTCTAAATAATACGAGGAGTATCCAGAAAGTATCAATACTCATTGGCCATAGGTCTAGATAAGAGTAGGTATCAGGTAAATATTTTTCTTATTTCTACACAAAAACATATGTTGTGGAAATTCATTAGAAGCCCCTTGCTGAGGTGCTTCAAATAAATACCCACAACATATGTTTTTGTGGAGAAATACAAAAAAATATCAGTACTTTTGGATTGAAAAAAAAAAAAACATCTTAAGAGCTATGTTTTGGCGAACACAAAATGTCTTGAATATGACAAAGACCTGAGAACTGATACATTTCAAAGGAAGAGTGCTTCCAGTCGGAAGTTTTTTAGTCTCTTTTCAAAAATGAGGTGAGCAGCAGTGGAGATCTTGTAGATTTGCTTACCCACTTTGATAATTCTTTTTTCAAAAGGGGCTAATTGTAAATGATCTCAGATAGACTGAAGGACAGACAGATGGACTTAGTGCAAACCTACCGTCCTCCTGGTCCCAGCTGGTGAGAGGAGTAACAAGCACAAGTAACATGAACACAATTTAAAATATGGTTAACTCATACTTCTTCAAAGTTTAAACAAACTCCTTATCCATTTTAAAGGGAATGATTACACTTTGTACATTTTCTGCCAATTTTTACAAGGGAGACAACTTTTGTAACTTCCTGTTTAGTTTCCTGCACATCAATTCCTTTCAGAAAACGGCTCTTCTCAAAAAGGAGAAGAATTTGCTCCCAAATGGTGACAAAATCAAGGGGACAAAATCAATTTAGATAGAGTTACCTATGCTGAAAAAGTATTTGTTTCCCTTAAATGATACTATAACACAGACAATTTAGGCCCTTCTCAGACTGAGTGAGAATACAGGCTGACCCCTTTTCAGAAAGGGGCACAACAATTTTTACAGTTTTTTTTCCTTTAAAAGTATATCAATTGCCCTTAAATACAACTGCCCTCTTACCAGCACTTCTGTACATACCTGATCATAGTAGGGGGTAACCACTCCAATCTCCTTAGCAGATGGCTCTCCCCATTCCTCAGGCCATCTGGAATACAGATCTTCAACTCTTTCCACCACTTCTTGAACCTCTGACATGTTGTAATACGAGATACTATTAGCATCCTGTACCTCACGTCCCTGCACACCGTAAAACACTAGCGGTGTGATTTCAACGACTGATCTGATGTTTGCTTCAGACTTCAAATTATTGGGACCATCGTAAAATATGGCAGAAATAAATCTTAGAATTTCCATCTTTGTTCTGTAATTAATGCTCAGGAGAATATTCAGAGGGCTTGACTCACTGATTAAGCTTTTATAGGAGTCATAGTAATTATAAAGTCTTTCAAGAAGAGATATATGAAGATTCTGGTTCTCAGCTTCATGGCTATATACTTTAGGGCTGATCTGCTGATGGTCTCCAGCTAACACCACACAAGTTTTCTCTGTTGCCATGGCAAGTGGCATCAAAGCCTCACATTCTAGAGTCTGAGCTGCTTCATCAATAAATATGTGGGTGAAATATCCTTGAAGACCCATGTTTATGAGCACCAGAGCAGTGTTCACAGTTACTATAACAATACGGTGAGTGAGAATATCTTCCTTTGTTGGTGTTTCAAATGATGACTGATCCTGTGACAAGAGACAATAGTTCTTGACCTTTGGTTCAACAGTGTAGACTCGTCTCTCCTTGAAGTAGACACGACGTAGTTTCACTTTATTCTTCTTCAGGAAACCATCCAAGTGTTTCACAATATACAAATCAGCAGCACTGAAAACAAGAACAAGAGTTGAGGACTGACTGGGTTGAGGTTTTGCAGCTCAGTCAACCCATTAGGGTCTTGTCGAGCCGGTCAGTTAACCTAACCTCACTTTTCCTGGGCAGACTTAGTCCTCTAAACTGTTAACCAGTATTTGTGCTCATTCTTTCGCCAGCAACTGATGACTGCCATTCTTGAATAAGCGGAAGGAACAGAATGACTGAAGAAAATATTTCATGATCAATCTCTACAAAAGAATGTTGCCAGACCGTGCACATCCCACTGAGCCACAGAGGCCAGGGAAATTAAGAACAAGTGAATCTAATTACATGACCTGTGATGCACAGTACTTTTAACCCTTGCCATGCTTAATAAACTAGACCATGAAGTGAGCATATGCTCACTAATACCCCGGGCCATGGCCATCACTGATAACATGGTTTCAATGTTTTGGCATTTGGTGATGCCTTGTGGGGAAAAAAGGCTGAATCATTTGCTTGTTTGTCCATTTGTGTTATGCTGTTTGTTCCTTATACCAAATTTCAAGTTTCTTGGTACAGTAGTTTTCAAGATATCTTTGACACAAAATAAATGTTACTCAGATAAATACATATCTAAATAGTCAGAATTACAAAGGGAAATAACTCTTAGAGAACTGGCCCCATGGCTTCTATTTTCTTTTTCACAATACAACTATTTATTCTTGTCATTGATACCAAAAATCTTTGACACATAATAAATGTAATTAAGAAAAATACATACTTCAATAGCATGAATTACAAACGGAAATAACTCTAAGACCTGGCCCTATGGCCCCTACTTTCTTTCCACAATACAATTAGTCATACTTGTCACCCGCAGTATATAAATGTGCATGTGTAAAACAAATTCAAACAAAATCTGGAAACAGGTATAGAAGTTTGTTTGTTTGTGTTGAGGTTTTATGGCCCAGTCAACCCAATGGGGTCATCTCGAGCACGTTCAGTTTACCTCACCACACATTTACTGGGCAGGCTTAGTGCTCTAAGCGGTTAACCAGTATTGTGCACATTCTTTCGCCAGAAACAGGTATAGAAGTTATAAACAAAAATACATAATTAAATAGCCAGAACAACAAAGGAAAATAACTCTGAGGGTCTTGGCCCCATGGCTCCTATTTCCTTTCCCACAATACAACTAGACATACTTGTCATGTGTACTTAATTTCAAGTTTCTAGGTGTAGTAGTTCTTGAGAAATCTTTGATACAAAATAAATGTTAACTCACACACAAATAGCCAGAACAACAAAGGAAAATAACTGTAAGGGACCTGGTCCCATGGCCCCTAATTTCTTTCTCACAATACAACTAGTCATACTTGTCATGTGTACTAAATTTCAAGTTTCTAGGTATAGTAGTTCTTGAGAAATCTTTGACACAAAATAAATGTTAACTCACACACAAATAGGCAGAACAAAGGGAAATAACTCTAAGGGCCTGGTCCCATGACCCTTATTTTCCTTCCCACAATACAACTAGTCATACTTGTTATGTATACAAAATTTCAAGATTCTAGGTACAGTAGGTCTTGAGAAATCTTTAACACAAAATAAATGTTTACTCACACTGGACTGTGAAATAAAGGTCACCTATATCTATTTTAAGGTCAAACTTTGGATCATATAACTCATAATCAGAAAGTTTGATGTTAAAACATGAAATACTCTTCAAGACATGAGGCAAAAAGACTGGACTGTGAAATATAGCTCACTTTGACTTACACTTACTTTGACCAACATTTACCTTGACTTAGACTCTGGTTACAAATGTGACATACACACATAAGGACTAACATCACGGCATAATGCTATATGCCCCACTGCTGCCTTCGGCAGTCGGGACATAAAAATCAACAAACATACAGTATGATGTAATATTAAAATAAATCATTTTGGTGACTTAGGAAGCCAGTTCAGCTTCAGTTACAGCTGTACACTGGAGAAATTAAACAACATAATTCTGTGCTCCTTTCCGTCATTTGAACGATTTTGCTTAATTTCCCCAGATAAAATAATATGTGAAGATTATAGAAACTGAAGCAAAACAATAATTCATCACAAATGGTAACTCATGTGCGGACAGTGAACGAACAAATGTAAAGATTAAAACTGTATCCTCCCACTACATGTACTTCATATGCAGGGAGTTTATCAACCTTTAGAATGCTAATCACAACTGCAGCAGATGCAATTTTTTCTTTTTTCTTTAGTATTTTTTCAGAGAAAATAAGGCATGTTATTTCATGGGTATTGCAGATTTTTCATATAAAATGCCAAGTCTTATTTTCTCTCAAAAATAGGTAATGCTGTCCCCTTCAATTTTGCTTTGCTTTAAGGGTTAAATGTTTAAAGTTACAAATTATCCTCTCCAAACAGAACACTATCTTAACGACATAAGGCACCAATGTAGACTTAGATTCTTTGACATCGCTGACTCACCTGAAAGATTACCGATTCCCCTTAAAATTACCAACATTGAGTTATGAGTGGGCTTACACACCTGTTTGACTGAGCACAAATAAGAATCCTGCTATCTGGTTTCTCTTTCAGTAGCACCATAGCGGCCTGTGCTAAAGTCTCCGTCTTCCCTGTGCCAAAAGGACCATAGATGACAAACGGTGGTGTGTACCCTGTCCTGTCAGCTACAATGTGTCGCACAGCCTCCATCTGATCAGGATTCAGGATCTGGGACCTACACATATACAATAGTTATATCAGGGCTCAGGAAAACCAGATTTCTTTAGGTCCCAGACCAAACTTCAGAAATTGGGACCGATAGGAAACAGCCCAAAGCCCAAAAAAATTGGTCCCATACTGGCCCAATAAGGAAATTTTCTCCGGTTCTGTCAGATATTTAGGATATTCTCAAATTCTAAACTTACCTAGCTCAGATGTCAATCCGTTAATTACACATAATATAATCCAATAATCGCCTCGAGTCAAGTTGTGTAAACAAATTACCTGAGATTGTGTAGTTCATCGCGTTATCTTGAATCTCGCGAGATTACAGTGGTCGTGTGAAAGTAATAAGCTTCGGGCGCTATTACTTTAGTTTAAAGACTCTTTGATGTGTTTGATGTTTTAATAGTTAAAAAGAAATCTGTTCTGCTTACAAAAATGTGGCGAGATCAATGAGAATATGCTTTCCTTGCGAATTTTAGGAGTATGTTTCTAATATTCTCAACACCCCGTGAATGACCGCGAATGCTTATGAACACTTATGATTCATAAGTACATTTCGTATTTTTATTTTTGTTTCTTTCCCATTTTACATGATAGGTAGCTCAAACAACAATTCTTGTCCCGGAGTCTTGTCTTGTCTTGTATATGGTTCCGGTAATTATACTCTCAGCCATATCAGGTTGTCTCCCCTGTCCACCTGTCAATCAAGTATGATGTCTTCTATCATGTCCGCTTTGCCTACGAACATGTTCTACTCTTGTATTTGCTTTTACATGCGTAGCTAAACATCTTAAAATGTTTGAAACCAAGAACTCCACCAAACACAACAATGTACGACCACTGTACGGAAATGGGGATTAATTCATAGGACTTTGCTTTTTGTCATTAGTTTTCGTGACAGGTATCAAATTTTTTCCTATGGGAATTAGTCAGGTTATGACGTTATCGGCTGGACCGATTCATTTTTCAATATTTCCCGAGCCCTGGTTATAAGCATATAGCAAAGAAGAGTAATGGCTGTATGCATATTTCTGCAATTACAGTCGACTCTCGTTATCTCGAATTCCAAGGGACTCACTGAAATACTTTGAGATATCCGTACCTCGACATATCAGAGTTGAGGGAGTGAGGAAAACAATAAATTGAACAACCACATTTAACAAATGAATATGTAATTTGACTCCTGAAGTTAAAAATATATATATAAAATAATGTGGAAAAGAGGAGAAATTGCTCCTTAAATGCAAATTGCTCCTTGTTTTGTTACCTGTTGTCACAGTTTCATGTTAAAACAGGGACCAGATATTCACTTCAAGATAAGCGGTAATTTGAAATAAGTGAGTTCGAGTAACAAGGTTCGACTGTAATTTCTTTGGTAGCACTAAATCCTGAATATTTGAAAGAAACTTAACCATTACTACTCTATTTCTTATTTTTCCCAGAAAACAGGTTTTGACATTTCATGCAAATTGTCTCCATTGGAGACAATTTGCAGGAAATGCCTAAACCTGTTTCCTGGGAAAATAAGGAAATATTTCAATATGATGTCTGCTGAAAACTTTACCTAGCGTGCTATGGATTAATGAAGAGCAAGTGTCAGGAAATAGCGAGCATCCCTCACCTAGCATACTCTGATGATTATTACTTACAAAATATTTGACATGAGAAGCCCATGCAGAAGGCACAAAAAAAAACCAAACAAGAAATGTGCCCGCCTGATAAACTTAAATGCAAACTGCTAATGTCTGAAAACTTTAACACAAACTGCTAACACCATCTCGGATGTGGACTGAGATGGACGGAAGACAGGGGTAACACTATATGCCCTTTCCACCATTTTTCGAATGGTGGGGGCATAAAAAAACATACGGTGTCAAGCACACTGCAATTAGGGTTCCCATGCTTTTCAAAACTGTGGGTTAACTTTCTATTCTTCCTTGCTTTTGAACCTGCACTGTAAAGCATTATATAGAATCCCTGCATGAGGGTATATGACAAATTTTGAGGGTAAACGGAAATGCTATCAACTGTCCACTCACAGAACAAGGCAGCCAGACATCAGGTAGATGTTTTCAACAGCAAACACCCATAATTAATAAAAAAAAATCAACCATTCGCACACTGAGTGGTTCTTTTCCACTAAATATCAAATTCATTTTATTCAGTGACCATTCATGTGGTATTCTCATGAAGGATAAAGAAAATACCACTTGTGGTGTATAAAACTAACAAAGTTCTGCATCTTTTCGACAATATCTCTTTCCTAGTAGCACATCATTTCCACCATATAATTTACTTACTGTAAATGTTCTGACAGACAAGTCTGAGGAGCAGTTTGATCAGGGTCTACACAATTTGCCATTTGGTTACAACATTTTCAACATATCAGCAGACAGTCAAATGACTTTGTTCAAAGTTCTGATCAGGTATATCATAGCTTCAGATAAGAGGGGTTATTCACATAATATTTTTCTCATTTCTCCATGAAAACATATGTTGTGGGTACTCATTAGAAGCGCCTCGCCGAGGCACTTCTAATGAGTACCCACAACATATGTTTTTGTAGAATAATAAGAAAAAGTATCAGTACATTTTGGATGAAAAAAGTGTCCAAGCTGGAGCTATGGGTACAGTAAGAGTTAAGGTACTGGATATTTACAGTAAATATAGTACTTACCTGATAGTTAGGTTATGCTTTTCATTCCTCAGTGGATTGATTTTGGGCACGTCAGGGAAGACAATATCAGGAGAAGCAAGCTGATCCGTGGCATAATGCATGCGACAGAAGGACAATCGATCCATCTGAAACTGTATCTCTACATTCGCTTGGAGGCCTTTCTTCATCTTCAACTGTCTCACACACTTTGGTGAAAGACACAGATAAATGTAGTCACGTCCTCTACCATCATAGTTGAAGTTTTCCTCCCTCACAATAGCAGCTTCATATACAACCTTATCTGAGTTGTCTCTCAAGGCTAAGAGAACATTACGCACACTCGACAGAATCAGTTTGCCTGCATCTGTATCTTCGGTGAGATGTTCTTGGAGTGGAACTTTAGCAAACAGTTCCCCGGGATGGGCATACACAAACACTTCTTCCTGGATACTATCCAGACATTCTATGGTGGTACACAAATTGTAACTGAAAAAGTGTACAATATAACACGTACAGAGTTTATCTTATGTATTTGGAAAGACAGGCCTGAACAAACAGATCAAATGGCCTAGAACATGGCATCTGATCAGGATCTATACTGTTGGCCACCCATCCAGAGATTTTAGACAGGCTGTAAAATGGACTACAGTAATAACCCTAAATATTGGGACAGACAGGCCATGTGATCAGGGTCTATACTGTTTGCCACAGGTCCAGCAATATCTTAAACATATCAACAGGTAGATGGACAAACTTGTACAAATTTTAGGACAAGTATGGTAAAGAGTTATGGTGTCCCAATACTTAGGGTAAATACAGTAGTTCAAATTCTGAGTGTCCCAATATCTGAGGCATATTAACCCTTGTCATGCTGAATAAATTAAGATGCTACACCCACTTCTAATTTCCTGCCAATCAGATTACTTGATCCGAGTTTTTTTTTATAGAAATTCACATATTTAATGACAAACAGTGCAGATCCAGATCAGTCAGAAGCCAACTGATCTGGATCTACACTGTTTGCTAAAACAGGGCATGTCGTGTTTAGCAAGAGAATGGTTAACAGAGACACACATTATATATTTTTTTTTATTTATTATTATTATTTTTTTTTTTTTGCAGTGGTTTTACCTCTTTCCATGTTGGAAGTCCTTTTTTCTAATATGTCTATATTTTAAGATAAGCACTGAAGGAGTCAAGGCATTTTAATATTGAGGATAATATGGTATTGGAACTGCTTATAGATACTCATTATAGATAATGATTAGATTTGCCTCAGCAAGATGTTCTAATGAGTAACAAAGCTCTAAAGGCGCTTTTTTACAATGAAAACATAAAGACATACACACACACACATACCCTTCCTACCTTGAGATAACAGTACCCACAAAACATAGTTTCTGAAAATAAGTGCACATATTTATCCAGATACCGCTCTTATATCAACCCATTGTAGTCTGGAGATCCCTAAAAGGGTAACTGGCAAACAGTGCAGACCAAGATGAGATGCCGCAGAATGTGACATCTGATCAGGGTCTCTGCTGTTTGCAAATAATTTAATCATTTTCCTCTAGGAATATCTACATCATATAGCCAGACATACCTAAAATTGAAAGTAGACTCTTCCAATATATAGTGTGGGGGAGTCCATTCAGTCTACAATGGGTTAAGGGAAATGGATACACTTTCAGAGGAGGTAACTACCGAAATTGTTTTGCCTTCTTTCAGATAAGGGGTCTACTTTAACTCTTGTCCTGCTGGATAAATTAAGGTGCCTCGCCCACTTCTAATTTTCAACCAATCAGATTACTTGATCCAGTTTGTTGCTGTAAATTCACACATTTAATGGCAAACAGTGCAGATCCAGATCAGTTGGCTTCTGGAGAAGCCAACTGATCTGGATCTGCACTGTTTGCAAAGGAAAGAATTTGTTCCCAATGCTTTCCTTTTAGAGGAGACACCCTTTCAGAAGGAACTTGGTGCACAGGAAAGCAAATGAGTAGTTACATAAGTTGTCTCCCTTGTCACAGTTGTGTTGAGTTGGGAGTTTTATAGCCCAGTAAACACTATTAAGGTCATGTTGAGCCGGTGAGTTTAACTAACCACACTTTTCCTTGGAAGGCTTAGCCCTCCACGAGGTTAGCCAGTGCTCATGCACATGACTGCCCTTCTTGAATCAGTGGAAGGGAGAGAATGACAGTTGAAAATATTTCAAGATCAATCCCCACAAACGAATGCTGCTGAATCCGGCTGACAATGAACCTATGACCTCCTGATCACCAGTTGGACACGCATCAGACCCTTGTCTAGCTCTAGATAAGACAGGGTATAAGGTAAACATTTTTCTTATTTTTCCATGAAAACATATGTTGTCGGTACCCATTCTAATGAGTACTCACAACATACTGTTTTGTGGAGAAGTAAAAAAAAAAAATCAATACTTATTAGTTGAAACAGTGTCTTATCTGGAAATATGCTTACGGTAAATATCCTAAAATTCTGAACACTTTATTCCATACTATTTTGGCCTAAATTTTGCTTTCTATGCACCCTTTGCTTAAAATACTTATTGGAATGGTAAACAGTGTAGACCCTGATCAGACAGCTCCTTCAGGAGCAGTCTGATCTGGGTCTGCACTATTTGCATGTCATTTTGTCACACACTTTGGCGTACGAACTGTTAGGACATTTACCGAATAAAACTCGCGGAAGAGCTGTCAAGTGTGTCCTATCCCTTTAAGTGTTGATCACATATACCTGGATATAATCTGATGTCGCGTCATCTCCTCTAATTCTAGGAGCTTATGCATCTTCTGTCTATAGTTGTGCCTGTTTAACTCGGTCATTACTGTGGTCTGAGTGACAACAGTCTCCGATGATGATGGTTCCTTGTACTTTGATAGCAGCTGTCCTTCAACAGGGTGGTTACAGTCTAAATCATGGCGCACAATCTCTCGGTTCTGACCAGTCCATCTGTCAAAGGTGAGCTGGTCTCTCAACATTTTAACCTGTTAAAATAGAATTCATAGCTCTAGATAGGAGGAACATATGTTGGTGTTTTTTGTTTGTTTTTTTCTCATTTCTCCAAGAAAAAACTTTAGAGACACTCATTAGATGAGCCTCTATGTAGCATCTCTAATTATTGCCCTTTTTTCCCCCATTATTTTTTTATTCTAATGAGTACCCATGGATTACCTTTTCCTGGAGACATAATAAAATATCAATACATGTGAACTGAAAAAGGTGCATCATAGCTCCAGATAAGGTGTTGTTTTCAAGTGAAAAGTATTGATAGTTTTCTTATTTCTCCACAAAAACATTTATTGTGGTGCTCATTAGAAGCTTCTAATTTGTACTCACAACGTATTATGCACAAAGCAGGAAGAGGACACTTACATCGTGCAAACAGCTAAGGTGCAGACCAGCATGGGCGTCCATGTAGTCTGATCTGAACAGTTTCTGGTTGTTAACATATACTACAGTAAACAGGTGACCATCTTGGTCATGTGACCCAGATGTGGTGAACAAACTTTCATTTCCCCAGCTCATCAAGGCTCCATATGAAATTTGGCTTAGACTGGTCCAGTGGTCTCTAAGAAGATGTTTGAGGAGTGTGAGCCATGGCACCTTCCTAAACTACAAGCTCACCTATCAGTCTTAAGGCTTAGGTAAGCTAAAAATGGGAGCCACTTATCAAGTGTGTATACAGATATCTGCTGTAAAATAACAGCATTATATCAGCATGGTTATATCAGCATTGCAGTGTATTCATGTACGTTCCTGGGGGGGAAAAAAGGTTTGACATTTCATAAGAATCTGCTGAATAGATAAGTTTCTTCCTAAGATAAAAAATAAATCTTTAAGAATATTGTCTGCTACAATTTTGATGTCATATTGGCATAAGAACAAACCCAGCACTTTGTCCACTGGACAATAGGTCCTTGAACCACTAATGTACCTCTTGATGTACAAAAGTATAGCTGTAGATAACAGGAGAATTCACGTAAATATTTTTTTTTTATTTCTGTATGAACACATAATGTTTTGGTTACTCATCAGAAGTGCCTAAGTGAACTTCTTCTAATGAGTATGCATACCTCTTGATAAGGCGCTTTTTTCAACCAAAAAGTATCTATATTTTTCTTATTTCTCGACAAAAACATATGCTGTGGGTACTCATTAGAAGCGCCTCGGTAAACATATGTTGTGGGTACTCATTAGAAGTGCCTCAGTGAGGCACTTCTAATGAGTACCCACAACATATGTTTTCATCAAGAATGAAGAAAATTATTTACCTGATACCCACTCTTATCAAGATCTATGAGTATGGTACTACCCACAACAAATGCTTTCCTGGAGATACAAAAACTGCCCTATCTGGAGTTACAGAAAAGACTGTATGAAACTAACACTGACCCCAATCAACCTGCATATCTACAGTCTGAGCAGAGTGTATTCTGTTCACTTGCACAATCTTCTAGGCCTACCCACATTTGCAAAAGCACAGAACCAGATGAGACTGTATCCTGGATCCATGTAAGTTTTTTTTTTTTTCATAATTCTTTTAAGCTGGTGAGTGGCTTTGTTTCGTTAATAATAACATTTGAAAAACATTTCGAGACATGTCTTGCAGCACCCCTCTTCCCTCATCCCCAACCCCTCACCTTCTCTAGGCCTTTTTCTCTTACCTTGCTGGTTAAAAATTTCAGATGATATTTTGAAACAGTTTCTCGTTTTTCCTAGAAAATAGGTTTGACATTTCATGCCAACTGTCCTGAGGAGACAAATGGCAGCCTCTTTTCTGAGAAATATACCATCTATTTGCCCACCGCCCCCCACCCAAACCCCACTAAACAAAATAATTGGAAGAGTCAAATTTCAATTTCAGGTACGTCAGGCAAAGTGATTTAAAGATTCCTACAGAAACATGGCTAAAATATTTGCAAACAGTGGAGACCCTGATCAGACACCACATTCTGTGGCATCTGATCTGGGTCAGCACAGACACTTACTGTTTTGGTGGTCTCCAGACTAATATCAGTTAATGAAATTTTGTCACCTAAAAAAAAAACTAAAACTAGTAAGTGTTTTCAGAGAAAGCAGATGTTCCCCCCACTGTGAATTTTCAGTTTTTCTACTGCTGTGACCGTGAAAATGAGGTCAAGGTCACCAAAATCTAATCAGTTCTTCATCATGTCTTAATTGTATATATTCATGAAAATTTGGTAAGAATCCAACCACTGGTTTAAAAGATATTGTGCAGACAAGAAAGTGTCACAGAATTTTCAGTTTTTCTACTACTGTAACCATGAAAATTAGGTCAAAGTCACCAAAACCTAATTCTTTGCTGTCCCAATTATATATCCATGCAAATTTAGCAAGTATTCAAGCACTGGTTCACAAAATATTGTGCAGACAAGTGTGAAGACAAAGCCAATGCAAACGGGATCTGCACCAAAAACAATATGCCCCCTCACCTGTCAGAGGTGAGTGGACATGATGTCCCTGAAAATCAAATACGGCCCACCGGTGCCCTCAAAATACAACCTTTGATGTTTCTCACCTTAAAATGTGCATCCTGATTTCCAACCTCTACAGTGACCTTCTTACAGAGAACAGGCTCAGAACCAAAATCAAAGATGACCCACTGCTGGAATGAGCCAAACATGCCTCCCGCAAACTGAAGTCTAACTCGGTATAATCTCTGACCTGTGGCAGCTGAAACTCCAAAAGTTTCTCCCTGGGCTATTTGGCAGGCTTTCCCTGCTACGTGCAGGAAGAAGTGAAGACGATCTCGGTTATACAACAGGGATACTTTTTCCAGTGTACGCTGAAAAAGATAAAACAAGAACAGTCAATAAGCAGTGCTTTTTTTAGAGGGGAGCAGGGGATGTAGGGTGGGTTTAGGGGAGTATATATTCATCTCTGCGGGGATTCTATACACCTGGGCCCAGTTTTTCAAAACTAATGATGTCGTTAGTTAACATATTGTTAAAACTTTGACCATTAAATATGGCATATATGCTAATATTTTTGCTGAAAAAATGTACTCACATTTTTTCAGCAAAAATACCAGTGAATTAGATATTGCACTTACTAGAACAGTTAACATTCTGACCACTAACGAGCTCATTAAGCTAACAATGCTTTGAACAACTGGGCCCTGCAGGTAGATTTTCTACGATTCCTTACAACTTTTGTGACTTCCTGTTTGCTCTCCTGCACATTAATACCATTCTAAAAAGGAGTCTATTCTTAAAGGAAAAGATTTTCTCCCTTATGAGCAAATTCTTTCCACCTTAAGAAGGGAGAGATAATTTTGAAAGATGCCTCCCCTGAAAGTGTATCAATTCCCCTTTACCCTTTTCCTGCTGAATAAATTAAGATGTCACGCCCACTTCCAATTTTCAGCCAGTCAGATTACTTGATCCGGTTTGTTGATATAAATTCACATACTTAATGGCAAACAGTGCAGATCCAGATCAGTTGGCTTCTTCAGAAGCCAACTGATCTGGATCTACAGTTTGCAAAGGCAGGGTATATCCGGGTTCAGCAGGACAAGGGTTAAAATCTGCAATGAAAACAATTTTGAAAAGGTTTGTTTTATTCAATTTCACTCATTTTCCCACATTCTAGGCCAGCATATTTACCCAAATATTCAGACACCTCTTTCTGGACTTATCTTAATATGTGAACAAATCTATTTGATTTAATATGTGGCCATATTCTAAAAAGGTATAACTTTGAGCTCCTGTATGAAAATAACCTACATTACTTATGGGGAATACTGTTTTCTGCAGATGTATCAATACACCAAGTATGTTAAGTCTACTCCATACCATACAGGATATGTACTGAATAAGCTATACTGTAACACCTATATAACCCTGGGGTCCAAGGCAACTGACCGCATTAGAGGTGATAACCCCATTATAACGGTCAGGTGTATGCCAGGCCAGCGGCTGAAAAAGACACTGATCAAAAAAGAAAATGTGTCATATTTGTGTTCATCGTTTTGATTTTCTGACCATTATCTCATAAATCTAACCTATTTTTAATATCAAATAAACATATTATTGCTGATTGTTCTAAAAATACCGTGAGGTGCATGATGACCTTATTTTTGGTCTACGTCCAAATGGTGTTTTGGGGTTTTGTCTCAATGGTGTTTTGCATTATCGGATAACAATACTATTGTATTTCATTTTATCATTATTAATAATTTGCAGGGTTTTTTTGTTTTTTGTCTTCACTGTCGCACTTCAGTTGCAAACGAAATCAGCTTTTAAGGCATGTGACTGTAACGTGACAACCACTTGTAGTAATTTTAAAAATGGCAACACACTCGAACTGATGCAATTACATCTCGTTTTTGCAGCTTCTGTATAAAACTTCTTCACTTTATCCGTCATCAGATAGGTTGAGTGCAGTAGATCGTCAACATAACAGTTATTGATGGCATCACCATAAATTATCAAATTACCATAAAGCTTAAAATTAATGAAAACAAATGCATTTTTTTTTCATAGTTCTGTATTTTAATAAAGAAAATGGGAGACAGGAGCCACTGATCAACCTCGTTATGCTGATATCTGATGTAAAATAATCAGTGTTATATCAACATTGCAGTGTACTTATATAAAGTAAGTCGGAGACAAAAATATAGGTTGCGGTGACTTACTTTTGGTACCTGAATACTCTTCAACAGCTGTAACTGCACACCAAATTTGGTAAGCCTTAGCCATACTGTACAGGAGATATGCACAAGACTTTTAGCACAAGTAAGTCAGAGATCAAAATATAAGTTGCAGTGACCTACTTTTAGTATACAATACACAGGTGTACCTACATGCCAAACTTGATAAGTCAAGGTACATGAGAAACACCAGACAAGCTTTTTTTTTAAAACATGTCAGGTCAAAATATAGGTTGCAGTGACCCAATATATACCATCTTCCAACAGATGTACCCATTCATCAAATATTCCACACAATACAAGCGATATGTCCTGAAATAAATGGACCATGTCAAGCAAAAAAGTGCCTTCGAACAGGCCCAAAATGCGCAGATTCAGATCATCCTACGCATGGACTAAGTATTATCCGGGCCTTTGCTCTGTTCATATATTCTGTAGTATCCATTGATTCTGTAAGTGGACAGTGATTGCCCTGATCAGGCTGTGCATCTGCACAGTCTTATCTGGGCCCTCTCTATCCACACAACTCGAAGGCCAGTTTTCACTTGGTAGGCTCAAATGATGGATGGAGTGTGAACCTAGTCATCCTCCAATGGGCTGATCAGGATGTAAAAGTAAGACTTCTTCTATGGGTGGTTTTACTTCCTCCTTTTTTAACCCATTTTCATCAAGTTGACTCTTCTACCATAACTCTTTGGACCAGTCTATTTCCAATAGCAGGATGTCTGGTTAGTTTTTATTATTACTATGTTTTATAGAAATTCCTTGTTTTTTATATAAACAGTGTAGATCCTGATCAGACACTGCATTCTGCAAATCAGACCTGGGTCTACACTGTTTGCCAATCACCATTTGGAGGTTCCTGACTAAAATGAGTTAATGCCTACTTACTTCTGGAAAAGTCCTTGGGACCAATTCCAGTGAGTACAAGCATTTTAAAATTGTTTGTTTGTATTGAGGTTTTACAGCCCAGTCAACCCAATGGGGTCATGTCAAGCGTGGTCAGTTTACCTAACCACACGTTACTGGGCAGGCTTAGTCCTCTAAGCGGTTAACCAGTATTGTGCACATTCTTTTGCCAGAAACTGACAACTGCCCTTCTTGAGCATTTTAAAATAGTTACCTTTGTTTTAACAGTAAAAGTCCAGCTATGGTTTGACTTCTTTTCCTCTTTATAGATATTTAGATCACCATCTTCTGTAATTTCCACACCTTCAAGTGTCTCTGTGATCTAATAAAACAGCAAACTCATTATTATGGTATTTGTTCTTACCAGTAGGTATGAATAAGCATTCAAGGACAGCTCCAGATAAGAGTGGGTATCCCAGAAATATTTTTTTTATTTCTTTATGAAAAACTATGTAATGGGTACTCATTAGAAGCACCTCCATGAGATGCTTCTAATGAGTGCCCATAACATAAGTTTTCATAAAGAAATAAGAAAAAATATCAATACCTTTTGTTGAAAAAAAAAAAGCAATCATCTGAAGCTATGAACACAGAGAAAATTCAAAGTAAACATTTCTAAACTAGAAATGAACAGGCTTTACCTGGCAGAGTATTTAATATCTATGTCAAATACAAATAGTCAACTTTAAGATGTTTTCTATTTTACCCCAGAACACAGGGCTTGCCATTTATTCAAAATAAAGGCAATCAGTCTGTTTGTGTTGAGGTTTTACAGCCCAGTCAACCCTAAGGGGGTTATGTCCAGTGTGGTCAGTTTGCCTAACCACACTTTTACTGGGCAGGCTTTGTCCTCTAAGAGGTTAACCAGTATTGTGCACATTCTTTTGCCAGAAACTGACAACTTCCCAAAGACAATCAGAATAAGATGCTAACTGCTTCAAATTAGCTGATAATTTGTTGTTTCACTAGACTCTACTTCAAACTTTGTGGTCCTTTGTAATCACTGAGCCCATTCTGGGATTTTTGAAAATGGATATGGGGGTCAATGATGCGGCCTAACTGGTCGAAACTAGTTAGTCTGGTCCTGAAAACTTAGGACACTAACCTTTCTAACCTTAAGTACTGGGTCAGGCTGGCCTGTATGAACCTTGTAGACCCAGATCAGATGTTGCAAAATGCAGCATCTGATCAAGGTCTACACTGTTTGCCTCTTGTCTAGCAGGTTTTAGCAACAATGACAGGTAGTAAAATGGGTTTGTTCAAATTTTAGGAAAAATAAAGGAAAAGGTGTCCTAATATTTAGGGTAAATACGGTAAGTTGTTTTCATCACTCTGTGTATATGTTCATTGATCTCCCTTTATTCCACTATAGTGTATTTTATACTTTTTGATCACTGGGCCTACTCTGGGATTTTTGAAAATGGCTATGATGGTCACTGATTTGGCCTAACTGGCCGACTTGCTACTCTGGCCCCCAAAAATAGCAACCCCTCTCATGTTGAATAAATTCAAATGTTACACCCATTTCTAACTGACAGTCAATCAGATTCCTTATTCCCGATTCTGGACTTAAAATCACATACTGAATGACAAACAGTGCAGATCCAGATCAGTTGTCTTCTTCAGAAGCCAACTGATCTGGATCTACACTGTTTGCAAAGGCAGGGTATATCCTGGTTCAGCATGACAAGGGTTAAGATGTTTTATTTTCTGTATGTGTATTACACCTCTCAAGGGTCATTCTTTTTAGAATCTATTTGTTTGAGGCATTTTAGGGAAGCCTTAACCCTTGTCATGCTGAATAAATTAAGATGCCACTCCCACTTCTAATTTTCAGCCAATCAGATTACTTGATCCAGATTGTGGATATAAATTCACATTCTGAATGTCAAACAGTGCAGATTCAGATCAGTTGGCCAACTGATCTGGATCTATACTGTTTGCAAAGGCAGAACATATCCGGGTTCAGCTGGACAAGGGTTAAACATTAGAAATTTCCTGGATGCTGGAAAGCCTGTATGGGTGATTCAGCTTAACCTTTACTACTCTCTGGACTAATTAAGCGAGGATAAACTGATGATATTTTCCTGATTTTTCCCAGAAAAAACAGGTTTTGACATTTCATGCAAAAGGTCTCCACTGGAGACAATTTGAATAAAATGTTAAAACCTGTTTTCTGGGAAAAATAAGAAAAACATTTCAGTATGCCATCTGCTAAAAATTACACCCAGCATGCCAAGCGTTAAGGCATTTTGGAGAAACCTTAAAAGTTAGGAATTTCCTGGATGCTGGAAAGCCTGTATGGAATATCCTATCCTGCTCCAACAGATAATTATTTTTAATTACCACTTTTACAGATGAGTGTGAGGCTTCATATTTCTCCAGTAGCTGGTCCATGTAGGAGAAAACTTGCTCTTGTCGAGCCATCTCGCGTTTCATTTGTCGCCATTCATATCTCTCCTTCCATTCGTCTAACTCCTCTTGGCTGTGAGCATCTGGGCACAGATTATACATGTCGGGAGTATTGGAATACTGGCATTTATTACCATCCAGGTGCCTGCAGTGAAGTAAAGTTCAGGGCCCAGTTGTTCAAAGCATCGTTAGCTTAACGAGCTCGTTAGAGGTCAAAATTTTAACTGTTCTAGTAAGTACAATATCTAAGTCACAGATACTTTTGCTGAAAAAATATGAGTAGCTTTTCACATTTTTCAATAAAAATATTAGCGTATATGCCATATTTAACGATCAAAGTTTTAACGATACCTTATTTGTTTGTTTGATTTGGGCTTAACGTCGCTTTCAACAATCTTTCAGTCATATCGCGACGGTGTCTGGTTGTGACAGGGAGCTCAATGCTCACTTTTAGAGTGCTGCCTCACTGAAATATCATGCCCCAGACACTTTGACATGATATTCCACCCAGTCACATTATACTGACATTGAGCTGACCAGTTCTGATTCCTAGCTCTACTTTCTTAATGCTGAGCGCCAAGCAAAAGAGCAGCTAGTACCATTTTTAAAGTCTTTGGTATGACCTGACTGGGGATTGAACCCGCAACCTCCCGGTCACAAAGCGGACGCTCTACCACTGAGCCGTTAACGATACCTTAACTAACGACATCGTTAGTTTTGAACATCATTGAGTGTGCATACTGCAAAGCCTGATCAGATTGTGCATCTGCAGTCTGAAACCGAAAGATGCTCCCCGAAAATGCACAGTAGTGGGAGGGTTATGTTAGTGAAAGAGTAAAATACGTTAAGAGATATGCTATGGACAAGCTTATTATTGCAAAAACAATTAAGATGGGAAGTAATTCAGTAATTACTTGCAACAGAGTTACAGTTCTTGCACTCTGCACTATATCTGATGGCTGTCTCTCAATGTATCTAGTTTCATTTGATTCTCTTTTAAACTTTCAGAGATATGCACCGGACAAATGTAATACTGCAAAAATTAGGACGGGAAATAACTCCATAAATACTGATGATATGGTTCTTGCATTCTGCACTTTCCTTATAGCCTTCTATCACTGTATCAAGTTTCATTTATTTATCTGCAATACTTTAAGTGATATGCTCTGGACAAGCTTACTACTGTAAAAATTAGGAAGGGAAATAACTCTGTAATTACTTGTGATTGAGTTACGGCTCTTGCAATGTGCACTTCCTCTGATAGTCATCTATCAATGTATCAAGTTTCATTTAATTCCCTTCTAAACTGCCAGCGATATGCTCCAGACAAGCTTTTTATTACAAAAATTAAGAAGGGAAGTAACTCCATAAATTCTTGTGGCAGGGTTTTGGTTCTGCAATTCCCCTCATGGCCCTCTATCAGTGTATCCTTTCATTTATTTTTTGTTTATCTTCACTTTTAGGAGCATAAGAAAGCATTTGCAATTACTGCATATCTAAGCAAGATAAGGTTCTTTTTCCAACCACAAAAGGTGTTAGTTTTTTTATTTCTCTATGAAAACATGTGGATACTCATCCAAGAGGAGCAATTGCTTTCCTTTTAGAGCAGACCCCTTTCCAGAAGGCAGCCAAACAGTTTTTACAGAGTTGTATTCCTTCAAAATTATCTGAACTAACTTTTTTAAAACTACATTTTTTTTATTATTTTTTTTTTTCATTTTTTTCTTTTTTCTTTTCAATACTTTTAATACATAAAATTGTGAGACAGCAACATAAAGTTTGCTAGTAACATTAAGTCAAAGAGATTTCAACACAGAGTTTACCATCCTGCCCTAGTATTTATGATTGACCATAAGTACTAGTATAACTAACAATACTTTACCTTGTGCACAGCTGGTAGCGGAGTCCAGATTTATTCCATGGAGGTTGCCTGAAATTCCACTGGTGCTCTTTGTCCGAGTCTACATTAAAGTTATGCTTGTCAGAAGCTCGATGATCGTCCCACTGTTTCTGGCTATTACAGGTCACCCCACAGTAATGGCAGTAGTAAGTATAGATGTTTCCGACTGGTAAAGATGGGCGCATTGTTGGAACACTTGATGTGTGACTGACTGACACTACTGACTGACCACTGATCTTGGGCTTAACAGAATCTGCTCTTATTTTCTGAGCAGCCTTACTGGCTTCAGCGACTTGTTCTATGGATTCAACTGTAATAAATAATATAAGGGATAGAAAAATCCGTCCAGAGGATCACTGTCTGGCATCACAAGCCTTACTGAGTGATGCCGGACTGTGATTGCGAGGGGTGGATTTATCTATCTACGACACATACCCACGCTGACGTCTGTCATATTGTGATGCCATTACTGTGGCATTTAATAACTTCATTAGGTTCAGTGACGTAAACCTTAATGATGGAATACGTGACATCCATTACAACCAGTGTATATCAAACAAGTGAGAATTCTCAATTTTCATCTTACCCTGGGATGGATAAGAATTTCTATCCCAGGGTAAAATCCCTGATTTCCTTATCCGGTGTGCAAGAAATAAAATAATGAAACAGATCTTGATATGTTCATAAATCCAGATAGAAGGAGTATCCAGATCAATAATTTTCTAATGGCGACTTTTGTCGTCTGCTGATAATCTTTGCAAACAGTTTGAACCAAGATCAGGCCCGATGAAACATCGGGCCTGATCTGGATTCAAACTGTTTGACACTCTGATGGTATTCCTTTAAGATTTTTTTTTGAAAAAGTTAATTTAAAAAAAAATCCACAGACGACAAAACAGCAAGCAAAATTACCCAGCATGCAAAGAATCAACAATTACATGTATTTTATTTTTACACTAAAACACCCCTTGTGGATACTAAGTGAAATTAACTTTTATTTGGACCTATGGCATAAGCAACATAAGGCAAAGGTCAGCAGGTTTATTCTTTAGACTTAACCTTTCAGCACTGTAGAACAAACCAGATACCTTTGAAACCAGTGTAGATCTAGATGGGACTGCACATAACAAGCCACCTCATCAGGACCTAAACTGTTTGTCATTCTGTTATTGAGTTTTGACTGACACTCCTATTTGTAACACTGGCTCAGAAAACCTTTTCCCGTGATATGGCTTACATGTGTTCTACATACCCCCAATCTAGCCTGTGTGGTCAAAGCTTATAACTTTGTGTGTGAGTGTATGTGTGTGTGTGTTTTAATCTTCAAGATCCAACTATCGTACCTATGAACTGCATATATCCTGATCACTTGGCACTGATGCAGTCTGATCTGAATAAGCTTATGTGCAGTTCACATGTATCTTAACCTCTTTCAACATTATTGAAGTTTTATGAAGATACTGAAGGGGGAGAATGAAATGGTCTGTATAATGAAGAGCTTAACTCTTGTCCTGCTGAATATATTAAGATGCCACACCCATTTCTAATTTTCAGCCAATCAGATTACTTGATCCAGATTGCTGATATAAATTCACATACTAAACGGCAAACAATGCAGAGCCAGATCAGTTGGCTTCTTTGGAAGCCAACTGATCTAGATCTACACTGTTTGCAAAGGCAGGGTGTATCCAGGTTTAGCAGGACAAGGGTTAAATCACTGGCTTAAGCCAGGCAGACAATACAAAGATCACATGAAATGTCAAGCCTTATTTTCTCTGAAAAAAAAAAATTGTGTTAATTGTGTTGTTCACTACAATTCTATATGGTACTTTAGTGTTAAGACACACTGCCTAAACATGGCTCATTTAACCCTTAAAGCGCCAAGAAAACCTGCATCTGAAAATGTCGTCTGTTTATGTAGTCTGCAGAATATTCTTGCAAACTTTTCAATCCTATTTTTGCATACAGGCAAACAGTGTGGACCCAGATCAGACTGCTCCTAAAGGAGCAGTCTGATCTGGGTCCACACTGTTTGCAGAAGTGACTTTTAAAGTAACTAGCAGAAGACAAAGCAGACGACAATAGTTGTGATTGGCGCTTTAAGGGTTAACTGTTAGCAATTGAGAAAATAAATAACTTACGTCCATTCATACACATCCATTTCCAGGCTTCTAACTCCTCAGGACAGTGGGCAAACTGACACACTCCAGGGTAGCCACATTTCCCTTTCTCTCGTACATTCTTGCACTCAATGAAGTTTAACCCAGATGGTATCTTCCTTGGCAAGGGACGTAACTCCTTGTAGGATGGACTAATCAGGTATGTTCGATTATGACTCCAGTTAGCATGACCTCTTAGGCAGCGATCTTTATCTCCTTCCTGCATTGTTTTCTGTCCATTTTTCCAGCAAGTCTGACAAACTTCCACAACTGTAATTGGACACAGGTTGTCAACAGGGGCTGATGCTTCGGAATTCGTCACTGAAGGCTAAACAAAAAATTCAATACAATTTGAACTGTCATACAAAAAGGGGAAATACAGAATATGTGAAGTCCAAATAAGTTTGGAACAAGCTCTAGGCAGGAGTATCCAAATAAAGTTTTCTTATTTCTCCATAAAAACATATATTGTGGGTACACATTAGGAGTGCACTGGCAAGGCACTTCTAATGAGTACAGCTAACATATTTTTTTATGGAGCCTTAACACATAGCATGCTGGGTAAAATATTCAGCAGGCAAAAGTTTGAAATATTTTTCTTATTTCTACCAGAAAACAGGTTTTGGCATTTCATGCAAACTGTTTTCTGAGAAAAATAAGAAAAGATACCATTGTCATCAGCTGAATTAGCCCAGAGAGTGGTAAAGATTAAGAAACTCTACTTTTTTATTTAAGAAAAGGGCCTCATCTAGAGCTCTGGCTTTAGCCTTGTCCTGCTGAATAAATTAAGATGCCACACCCACTTCTAATTTTCAGCCAATCAGATTATTTGATCTGGTTTGTTGATATAAATTCACATACTTAATGGCAAACAGTGCAGATCCAGATCAGTTGGCTTCTTCAAAAACCAACTGATCTGGATCTACACTGTTTGCAAAGCAGGGTATATCCGGGTTCAGCAGGACTAGTGTTAAGCCTCAACATTCTGACCAAAACCTTGCCTTTTTCCCTTTATCTCCATATAAAGTGAAAACTGATGTGTTAAGTTTGGATAATTTTTTCTTATTTTTTGTACAAAACATCATTTTTTTAAGCTGATTTGTTTGTGTTGAGGTTTTACTGCCCAGTAAATCAAATGAGGTCATGTCAAGCGCACTCAGTTTACCTAACCACACGTTCACTGGGCAGGCTTAGTCCTCTGAGTGGTTAACCAGTATTGTGCACATTCTTTAGCCAGAAACTGACAACTGCCCTTCTTGAATCAGCGGAAGGAAGAAAATGACCTAGAAAATATTTCATGATCAATCTCCACGAAAGAATGTAGCCAACCCTGCAGGGGTCGACCTCGCAACCTCCTGATCATGTCAGATGGCATCCAACTGAGCAACCAAGGCTGGCTTTTTTTTTTTTTTTTCAGTTGAGGTTTTACGGCCCATTCAACCCATTAGGATGATGCTGAGCCAGTCAGTTTATCTAACCACACTTTTCCTGGGCAGGCCTAGTTCTTTAAACAGTTAACCAGGCTTGTGCAGAATCTTTCGCCAGAAACTGACAACTGCCCTTCTTGAATCAGCAGAAGGGAGAGAATAACAGTAGAAAATATTTCATCATCATTCGCCATGAAAGAATGTTGCTGGACCCAATGAGACTGAACCTGCCACCTCCTGATCACCAGTTGAATGCTCAGTTGGACTGAGCTACTGAGGCCGGCTACAAAATATCTTGTAAGTTCTCATCTGAATAAACCTCCAAACCTATAGACGAGGTGCTTTTTCCTATGAAAAAATATTGATATTTTTCGTATTTCACCTCCATAGCATGTTGGTACTCATTTGAAACACCTTTGCCAGGTGCTTCTAATGAGTACTCACATTACTAGCAAAAAAAAAGAAAAACATTTACCTGATACCCCTCTTACCTGGAACCTTGAGGTTCTCACAACAGCAATTCCAAAGTGCACAATGGCAGCAAAAAGTTTCTTTCTGTAATCCCCTTATCTGGAGTAACACTGGCATCCTCCAGATAGACAGAGATGTCCAGAGGACTTGTTAAGGAGGAATATTTGGTGATAATTCTAAGATATTTTTTTCTTTTTTCTCTATAAAAAACGTATGTTGTGGGTATTGATTAGAAGTATCTCACTGAGTTCTATCCCTTTGAGTAACCCCATGTTTTCATGGTAACAAGGCACTTCTAGTGTGTATAATCACATCATATGTTTTTATTTGGAAAGATCATCCCAGAATTAACATCAAACACTCCTCTTTCACCCTTTCAGCCCTGTAGACCAGAAAAGAGACCTGTGCAAACAGTGTAGATCCAAGCCGTCTCATCAGGATCTTAACTGTTTGCCACCATGTTTTTTTATTTTAGACTGAAACCCTTATTTGCATCAGTGGATATGTCCAAATTCAAGGATGGAAGAGTCTACTTCAGAAACTCGGGGATAAAAGGGTTAACAAGTCCTCCAGAAGGCAAAGATGCTAAGGCTGAGTTTTCTTAATTTTACTTCAGTATAAGTTTTCCATAAACATAGTTAAAATTTTTAAGTCTTTATGATTTATCATTACACACACACACAAAAGAAAAAGTACGAGATAAGCTAAGAATCTTAATATTGGTGACACTGCCTTAACCCTTGTTCTGCTGAATAAATTAAGATGCCCGGCCCACTTCTAATTTTCAGCCAAACAGATTACTTGATCCTGATTGTTGCTATAAATTCACATACTTAATGGCAAACAGTGCTGATCCAGAACAGTTGGCTTCTGAAGAAGCCAACTGATCTGGATCTACACTGTTTTTAAAGGCAGGGCATATCCGGGTTCAGCAGGACCAGGGTTAATATGTAAATTTTTTCTTACCTTTTGTGTATTACTGGTAGTCTGTGTGCCAATACCTGCCACTGCAGCCCAGCCACTGCTGCCAGCAGAGCCCATTGGCACAGACGGTGTCACTGTTGCAGCTCCAGAACTCGAAGGAGGCACTATATTCTGTATTTGTTTTGACTGGTTCACAATCTCCTCCCTGCTTATTTCAGTATCTCGCTCCAACATCCAAACATCCCTTTCAACAATAGCATGAGCAAATCGACATTCGGCATTCACCCTCGTGCGGCAGAAATGCAGCCATTTACAGATCTTGAAGAAAGCAGTCTTGTGCAGAAATCCTCGTGGATTAACCAAAGTGACTCCATCCAGTCCAATATGGGCAAGAATTTTAAAATCTACCCATGAATGTGGTGGGTTTCCCCCACATTCTGTCTCTGATCCTTGATTGGCTATCTTAGAAGGAGTAGAGTAATAACATGATCGGCAAATAAATTCAAAGTATCCACCATGTTTTATAAGAATCTCCTTCAAACTAAATCCTTTCAAATTAGCAGCTTTACGATTCTGCATGATAAATTCTGTAACATTAAATAGTCCATCTTTTTCCAAGGTCCACAATCTCTGCTCAACATCATTGTGAGCAAAACTGCACATCTCTTCTCCATATTTACAAAACACTGGATTCTTGAATGTGATACATCTGCAGAGTAAATAGTTGCCTGGAAATTCTCGATGATTCTTCCTCTCCCTGACATGGACCCAAGGTGCCCCAGGTGTTCTCAGTCTCATTGCCAGCATGTTCTCCTCACATTTATGTGGTTTAGGGTTGTATTCATACAAACCAGGTAATGGGGTACGAATACATATCTGACATACCATTTTGAACTCGTGGGTAAGGGCTAAGGGATTATCAATCTGAAATAGAATTAACAAACAAATGATGCATAGAGACTCCAAATACACTGGAACCTCTTTTTTACCCTTAAAGCACCAATCATGCTTGGCAGATGATTCACATGAAATGTCAAGACTTGTTTTCTCTGGAAAATAAAAAAAAATTGAGTGTCATCTGCTACAAATTTTGCTTGGCCCTTTAAGGGTAAAGATGGTTCATTCTAAGACTGTTTTGAATATTAGACAGTTTAAAGTTTGACCCCAAACTGTTGCATCCAAACAAAATTGTTAAGATTGTATATATATAAAAAAAATTAACACAAATGGTTATTTTTCTACATAATTTATACATTTTTGTTTGGATATAGCATGGTTGTTTAGCTAATACGGTTTTTTCTGCTGGATCCCAGCAAAGTGTTATAAAGAGGTTGTGGTGTACATGTAGAGGTACATTCTTTTTTGAATGAGATGCTTGTATTTTTCTCTCATTTCATCATGAAATAGGACAGATTTCGGCATTTTGGTGGGCAAATAAGAAAAATATAATGTGATTGTGGAGAAGAGAGACCTTATGATTTGACTGCCTGAACCACAACAATTATTTTGTCCATTTTCACATTAGAAGAAAATTTGAGATGAGGTTTTACAGCTCTGTCAACCAATTATCATAGTTAACCCAGAGCGGGGTTCAATCCTGCGACCTTGGATCTGCGATCAGGGCCCAGTTGTTCAAAGCTAACGATGTCGTTAGTTAACGATTCGTTAAAATTTAAATCGAGTGATACGCAAATATGCTGAAATTTTTTGCTGAAAAAATGTGAGTAGCTTTTGCAGTGCAAAAGCTACTCACATTTTTTCAGCAAAAAATATCAGAATATTGTATACTGAATCCGCTAAAACAGTTAACGAAATGACCCTTAACGAGCTCGTTAAGCTAACGATGCTTTGAACAACTGGGCTCAGATGCGCTACCGACGGTGCTATGGAGCCCAGCTTATTGAAGAATAAATAAAAACGTGAAACAATAATACCCTATATTTATCATGTACCAGGCAGATAAAAAATGATGAAATTTGCCCTAGCAATCCCAAACCACAGATCTCCATATCAGTGGCGGGGTATAAAAAATTGTATTGCATAATTCTAATGAGCATGGCATGTTCCCAATAATACTGTTTTTTCCATCTTTCTCATTAGAAAGTGGGTAAGTCTAACAAATATGCATAAAAACTTGCTTTAGTTGAAATATTTTTTGCTTTTTTCTCAGATATTGTTTAATGACAAGTCAACCCTTATGGGGCAATTTGTGTCATCTCCCAGAAAAAGAGACAAAAGGGTAAAGCTACTAGATGATAGTTGAGTAAAGACAGAAAATAGAGGATGTGGGTAAAGCCAACAATAGTGCAGAAATAGAGTACTAACATGCTCCCTTCCCCACCTCCTGCAAGTACAGGAGGTCCTTGCTCGCTCACCCCCCCCCCCCACCCCCCACCCCCCCCCCCCCCCAAAAAAAAAGCCTACCTTGGTGATTTTTTGTTCTGCAACTGGTATCTCTGATTTCTCAAAAACAGCTGGTGCTTGTCGACTCCATTGGGAATTGTATCCCATCTGGCTTGGCAACAAAGGTGGAGGCTGAGAAAATAGGTCTGTAAAAACAAAAAATAATTTTCTCTGATCTGGATTACTACAACAGTGCCAATAGGTAATCAGAACTACCTTTCCCCTAAATATGAAGAATGTGTTTCAATATCAAAGTTGATTGAGCTTGCATTTACTAAAATTACAAGGTCTTCAACTTAAACTCTTACCCTCCCCCACCCTCAATAATAATGTACTGCACATTGATTTTTGACTAAGCAGACTTTGACAGTTTCAAAACACTGAAATAAAATTTAACCTCTGTTGATATGCATTCTACAGTATTCAATGAGTATTGCATATGTTCAAGAGTATTCAATGAGTACTGCACATCTTCTCAGCCTTTTCATTAAGTTTTGAAGTAGGAGGCTAAAATCTGTAAGTAGAGGGCAGATGCTACAGAGATTTTCAAAAGATCATTTAAAAAGGCTTAACAGTAGAAGGCCATGCTGGGTGAGTAGAAGGTAATTTAGCCTCCTGCCTACTCTTAATGTAAAGGCTGTATTCTACAGTATTCAATGAGCACTGCATATGTTCTACAGTTTTCTGTGAGCACTGCATATGTTCTATAGTAGTCAATGAATAATGCATATGTTCTAAAGTATTCAATGAGCACTGCATATGTTCCACAGTATTCAGTGAGCACTGCATATGATTTATAGTATTCAATAAGGATTGCACATGTTCAACAGTATTCAATGAGTACTGCATATGTTCTATAGTATTCAATGAGTACTGCACATGATCTACAGTATTCAATGAGCACTGCATATGTTCAACAGTATTCAATGAGTACTGCCTATGTTCTACAGTATTCACTGAGTACTGCAATGTTCTACAGTAATCAATGAGAACTGCATATTCTTTTCAATCTAATTATCACACATAACCTTATAAGTGCACAGTGAAGCAATTTTGTAGTCTTCAAATTACTGCTCATGTACTTTTATCTGCTTCTTTATAAAAGCATACCTATGTTCTAAAATATTCAATGTGCACTGCATATGTTCTACAGCATTCAATGAGCACTGCATATGTTCTATTGTATTCAATGAGTATTGCATATGTTCTACAGTATTCAATGAGTACTGCACATGCAGGGGTTTTCCCAGACTGACTTGCTGGTAATTGGCCCCTTTCCCAATAGAAAAATAGGTGAATTTTACCAATTTTCAGCTAAAAAAATCCCCCAAAAATGTATGAGAATCCCAATTGCACACTTGCAGAAACGTGCGATAAAAACTGCAATGTGGGAAGCCTTCTTTTCAAAAGGAAAACAACATGTTCCTTCACTGATAATTTTGATTTCGCGCAACTTTCGCTTTGTGTGCCTTGTTCTAATGCTCTCATAGGAACGTGCTGGGCATGTGCTGTCTTTGGAGTCTGTACAGATGCAATTTTCCAAGAAATGAAAGCACATGGATCCTTTTTTTTAGATATGTTGCCCATTTTTTCAAGCACTCTGTTGAAAACTAGAAAACCAGTCACCTTCCGAATGTATTTCATCCAATCAGAAAAGCCGACAGTGAGCTTCCGATTGGAATCGGATTTCCTACTTTCTTTTCCACTTTGTCAAACCAAATATGTTGCACAACGGCCAAAAAAGCCACCTCCAAGGTGTGCTAAGCTTGAAAATTTTGGGTCCAGAAAACAGATGGTTGATTGTCAACCCTCTAATAAGTACTCACAACATATGATGTTTTTTTTATGGAGAACTGAGAAAAATATCCTTCAATTTTTATTAGTTACCCTCTTGATCTGGTCTACTTCTATGTGTGTGACTCTAGTGAAAGTCACTCTAGTCTATTAGTTTTATTCATCAGATCTCATAATGACATTCAAACTAACACTAGTCCACTACACAGATCTCTATTATTACAAAATTCTATGTTTTTAGATTGTCTAAACTACTCATGAAATATTCAAATCCCTGAAATATTTCACAAGTTTTAAAGTTCTTTGCTCAAATTTACATTTAAACATTATTATTTATGCATATCATGTTTCTTATTTCTTTCAACCAAGTTTCCCAAATCTGCAGATCTACGCATTATTTTTTCCCAATTTTGCAGATCCCTGCGCTATTTTTCCCAAATTCAATGGCCCCTGGTCCCGGTTTCAAATTGGTAGGAAAATCCCTGACATGTTCTACAGTATGCAACAAGTACTGCAATGTTCTACAGTATTCAATGAGCACTGCATATGTTCTACAGTATTCAATGAGTACTGCATATGTTCTACAGTATTCAATGTGCACTGCATATGTTCTACATCATTCAATGAGTACTGCATCTGATCTACAGTATTTAATGAGTACTGCATATGTTCTACAGTATGCAATGTGCACTGCATATGTTCTACAGCATTCAATGTGCACTGCATATGTTCTACAGCATTCAATGAGTACTGCCCATGTTCTACAGTACTCAATGAGTACTGCATATGTTCTACAGTATTCAATGAGTACTGCCATGTTCTACAATATTCAATGAGTATTGCATGTGTTCTACAGTATTCAATGAGTACTGCCATGTTCTACAGTATTCATGAGTATTGCATATGTTCTACAGTATTCAATTTTTACTGCCATGTTCTACAGTATTCAACGAGTATTGCATATGTTCTACAGTATTCAATGAGTATTGCATACGTTCTACAGTATTCAATGGGCACTGCATATGTTTTACTAGCAACCCCAGACCAATTTTTCAAACCCTGTTTTTCAATAAATAAGTATTTTGAGCAAACAGAGCTCCCTGAGAGCTTTTCAAAACTGTTTTATTTTCTAAAATAGCTAAAAAATTAAGGAAGTTATGGTATTTTGAAGTCTCAAAAAAAAGACTGTTTTTGAGAAGAAAATTCCCTTATAATATCTTTATTATCGCGTCGCGGAGACGGAACCAGAAGCTCTAAGATTTTTAGTAAAAATGCCGTAAGTTTTTTATTTTTTGAGATATCTTCATGAAATTTGGAGCACAAGTAGATCATTGTTAGTTGCATCTATTTATTTGGTTATTCTTATAATAAATGATATATATGCAGAGAAATTAGGTTGTAACTAGTGTCATTTTCTGACATTTTTTTTTATAAATTTTTACTATAACTATTGGTTTTGAACTGCTCAAAATTTCTTGCCGAAAACCATTACTTCTCAAATATATCTTTGCTACACAAATGAATAATAAATTCTTTTCTTATTTCTCGACGAAAACATATGCTAATCATCATGCAGTTCTCATGGTATTATTGTACATCATGTAGCATACATGTCTATATACATATATGTATATATATATTTACAAGTCTCTTTACCAACAGAACTCCGTGTCAGAGACCATAGCCAAGAAGGGCAGTTGTCAGTTTCTGGTGAAAGAATGTGCACAATACTAGTTAACTACTTAGAGGACTAAGCCTGCGCAGAAAACGTATGGTTAGGTAAACTGACTGTGCTCGACATGACCCCATTGGGTTGATTGGGCCGTAAAACCTCAACACAAACAGAGACCACAGCCTGCCACTTGAGGTGGACAGTTGTAGCCCGAGTCTGTTTGTGCTTTTTCATTACTTTTTTTTTTTTTTTATTCATTATTTATTTTAAAGATCAGTATATTTGCCATAAGACCTGGCAAAATCTCACTGCTGACTTCTTGTGAAGATACTTTAATCTTAGGTTAACCGTAAGTAGTTTAATAGGGACCAGGGTATCTTTTCCCCATGGTACCATTCAGATATTGCTGCCTCATACAAACTAGAAGCAGCACTAGCGGTTTAACTCAATAACTGTGTGCATAGAAAAAATCTAGAGGACAAAAAATAATTTATTTTTCTACTCAAATATTGATTTAAATAATATATTGTTTTATCAATTAACTAACTGATTTGTTGGTGTGATTGGGGTTAATCCACCTTATTCAGTCCTTTTGGACAGCAAAACAAGACAGGACCTGTCTCTGTTATTTTCATGTTCAAATTTGTGGTATATCCGAATACTAGTTACTTTCCGAACAAGGTCATTCATGTTCCGTCCAGATTCTCACGTTTTAGGTTTTATTTTTTGCATTTATTACATTAAATACATTTTATAACAATATTTATTCATTCTTTTACAAAATATCACCATTGATATTGAAGAAAATGGCGTTTTGGGCCGAAATTATCATCTTTTTCTCTCTTGTTCACAAAAATTACAGGTAAATGAAAGCGCTTATAGGCCATTGGAAAATGAAATAAAACGCGTTTAAAATCACATAATATTGAAAGTTGAAGTATTTCAGGACACTCATTAGATATTTATTAACAGTTCTGTGCATGAATTGATATCTGATATTGATCAATGTTGTTTATTTCAATCAGTAAATTTGGTCAAATTGCTTCGGAAAACCCGATTAGCCAATATGGCGGCGATCAGTTTACACACACGCTGGGGATTTTCCATGACACTATATATATTTGGGGCTCAAAGCGGGTTATTCAAAAAATTATAAATAGTACAAATTATACATTTTTGGAAAGTGGAAATCTGATAGAATCAAGTATTTTTGAATTTTGAAGATAAACCTAGCGGTCTTCATGCAGCAGGGCTCCAACTTTGGGTTTCAATAACTTTACTTTGGATGGTCGGAAATTAAAAATACAAGAACCTTCTGATACCTCCGCCTTTGCCCTGTTTGGATATGCTATTTTTGTAACTAGGTCAAACTACATGCCCACCGCGTGGGCGGTTAAATATAGTATCCCGCTGTATTTTGGTGCAGAAAATAGCTCATATTGGAGACTACTGGAAATTTTCCAATTTCCGAAATTAACCTGTAAAATATCCTTTTTATGATAAAAATCAACAAAAAATATATCAAAAGAAAGCAAATTTTATTGGCTTTAATTACATATAAACATTATAAAAATATCATGAACAAGAAAGAAAAAAAAAAGGATTTTAACCCACTGACTGGGTAAATTGCCATAATTCTTTACCAGGTATTGGAGTCTGCTGGGGTTGCTAGTTTTACAGTATTCAATGAGCACTGCATATGTTCTACAGTATTCAATGCTCTACAGTATTCAATGAGCACTGCACGTTTTCCAATATTCAATGAGTATTGCGTATGTTCTACAGTATTCAATGAGCACTGCATGTGCTCTGGGTATTCTTGTCCTAAAAAATGAACAAATCCATCTCAATTTATTTTGATGTGTCTAAAATTGCTGGTGTGTGGCAAACAGCCTTCTAACATAGGTGTCTGATGAGAGTCTTGATTGTTTACTGTTTGTCCAAATACATGTACTTAGGTTAACCCTTGTCCTGCTGAATAAATTAAGCTGCCACTCCCACTTCTGATTTTCAGCCAATCGGATTACTTGATCTGGTTTGTTGATACAAATTCACATACTTAATGGCAAGCAGTGTAGATCCAGATCAGTTGGCTTCTTCAGAAGCCAACTGATCTGGATCTACACTGTTTGCAAAGGCAGGGTATATCCGGGTTCAGCAGGACAAGGGTTAATAAATACAGTAAGTAAACACACAATGGAGACCTTCATTAGACTGTGAGAAGAAGCATGCTAATCTGTACTTTCAGTGACCATGTTCCTTGACAACCTGTGCAGCATGGCTCACATTACTGCATTTGTCCTAAATCATATCATAG
The DNA here is from genome assembly GCA_964016985.1 of Anodontia alba. NCBI lineage: Eukaryota > Metazoa > Mollusca > Bivalvia > Lucinida > Lucinidae > Anodontia > Anodontia alba. Next base: position 37,747,137 of record OZ024822.1, on the reverse strand, counting down.
TATTTCTTTGTTTGTTACTACCATAATAAACCAAAGTATTGGGACAGACAGGCCTGAGCAAACAGTGCAGACCAAGATCAGATGCCATAAATGTGGTGTCTAATCAGGGTCTACACTGTTTGCCACTCATCCAGCACTTTTTTAGACACATCAACAGGTTGTAAATTAGACTTTTTTCAAATTTTAGGACAAGTATGGTAAAGTGTTAAGGTGTCCAAATACTTAGATTAAATATGGTATTTCTTAACCGAATGGATACATCTAAAAGTTTTTGCAGCCATTTCATAAAAGATGACAATTTATGCGGATAGAAACTTCTCCATTGTACCCACAAAAATAGTTTTAATGGGGAAGTAAGAAAAAATATCAGTTATCATCAAATACTCCTCAACAGTTGTTTGCAGCAATTATAAACTAAAATAATGACTCACTTGTAGAGAATGCATCTGCTGGTGCAGGAAAACTTGTGAATTGTGGTCTTACACCCAGAAGACTGGGGTTCTGGTTTGGCATGGCTGCTGTTCTGAAACACAGAAAAAAGTAAATAAGCGAGGGAAAAAAGAAAAAAAATGACTATTAACAGCAAGCTCCATAGCTCCAGATAAGAGAGGGTATCCATATAGTATATATAGCTCCAGATAAGAGAGGGTATCCACATAGTATATATAGCTCCAGATAAGAGAGGGTATCCACATAGTATATATAGCTCCAGATAAGAGAGGGTATCCACATAGTATATATAGCTCCAGATAAGAGAGGGTATCCACATAGTATATATAGCTCCAGATAAGAGAGGGTATCCACATAGTAGATGTAGCTCCAGATAAGAGAGGGTATCCACATAGTATATATAGCTCCAGATAAGAGAGGGTATCCACATAGTATATATAGCTCCAGATAAGAGAGGGTATCCACATAGTATATATAGCTCCAGATAAGAGAGGGTATCCACATAGTATATATAGCTCCAGATAAGAAAGGGTATCCACATAGTAGATGTAGCTCCAGATAAGAGAGGGTATCCACATAGTATATATAGCTCCAGATAAGAGAGGGTATCCACATAGTATATATAGCTCCAGATAAGAGAGGGTATCCACATAGTATATATAGCTCCAGATAAGAGAGGGTATCCACATAGTATATATAGCTCCAGATAAGCCACTTTCTTTTACCAAAAAAACTGTTGATTTTTTTTTCTTATTTCTCCATGAAAACATGTTGTGCGTACTCATTAGAAGGGCCCCAATAAGGCACTTCTAATGAGTACCCACAACATACGTTTTCATGATTAAGAAAAATACATTTTTTTCTCATACCCCTCTTATCTGGAGCTGTTATATTTCTTATTTCTCCATGCTCTGGCAAGGTGTTTCAAATGCGTACCCACAACATATCTTTTCATGTAGAAATAAGAAATTATCAGTATTTTTTATTGGAAAAAAGAACCTATCTGGAGCTTTCAAAATGTACATGAGCAGGGATAAAAAAAAAATGAAAATGCTATATATTATTAGCAAGGTCTAAGTCAGCTTGCTTATTTGGGGTAGTTAACTTTTATTAAAAACTATATTTAATCTTCGTATTTTGGCATACAGGCCTGAGCAAACAGTGTAGATCCAGATCAGACATTGCATAGCCTACACTATTTACCACTCATCACTAGTTTTTAGACTTACAAACAGGAAGTAAAATAAACTTGTTCCAATTTTATGACAAGTATGGCAAGGAGTTAAGGGTTCTGAATATTTATATTTCCTGATAGTATTCTGTTTATATGTAGCAAAGGTTTTGGTGAGAGCCTGCCTCAGTGGCTCAGTTTGGATGCATGTTCAAATGGTGATCAGGAGGTTGCCGGTTCAACCCCTGGTAGGTTGGCAACATTCTTTCTTGGAGATCGATCATGAAATATTTTTTACAGTCATTCTCTCTCTTCTGCTGATTCAAGAAGGGCAATTGTCAGTTTCTGGCGAAAGAATTTCCACAATACTGATTAATCGCTTAGAGGACTAAGCCTTCCCAGTAAAAGTGTGGTAAGGTAAACTGACAGCGCTCGACATGACCCCAATGGGTTGACTGGGCTGTAAAAATCTCAACAGATACAAACAAACAAAGATTTTGGTGGGATTGCATGGATGTGAAAGATGTCCTGGACCAAAGCTATTTACATATGCATAGCTCTTGATAAGGCGCTATTCTCAACCAAAAAGTATCTATATTTTTCTTATTTCTCGACAAAAACATATGTTGTGGGTACACATTAGTAAATTAGTAAACGCCAAGGCGCTTCTAATGAGTACCCACAACATATGTTTTCGTCGACAAATAAGAAAACTATTTGCCTGATACTCTCTCTTATCTAGACCTATGATATGGCATAAGGCAGGTTTTACCATGAAATTCTGCATTTACCCTAAATATTCGCATACCATATTTACTGTACATATTTAGACAGACAGTCCTGAACAAACAGTGTAAACCCAGATGAGATGTCACAGAACCCGTTATCTCATCAAGATCTACACTGTTAGCCACTCATTCAGCAATTTTTAGACACTGCATTGGGTAGTAAATTGTTCAAATTTAGCATTTTAGCTGGCATTTTCATATTTATTAGCACAGAAATTTTCATGCACAGCTATGTTTAGCAAGAAAGAATTTGCAATTGTTAGTAGTATGAGATTTATTAGCAGGACAAATTTCATGCTCAGCTGAGTTGAGCTCGAGAAAAGTTTTATAACCTCAGGGCCTGATCTGTGTCTACACTGCTTGGACTCTGTTGTTTGTTGTCTTTTGAGTTCTTGTTTCTTGTGGGTCATTTTGTGTTGTCTTCCAAAGGGAGAAAAGGGATAGAAGAGGTAGATGAGTAGAGGAGAGAAAAAAGAAGAACAGAAGAGGATAAAGGAAAATGCAAACAACAGTGTAGAATCAGAAGAAGACCCTGCCATTATCGTATCACGGGCAGATAGCTCTTTCAAACATTGGCGAAATTTGCCCAATAGCAATCCCAAACCAGATCTCCTTCATATTAATGCATGTACCAAGTTTGGTTAAAATCCCTTGAAATTTACTCAAGTTATTGTCCCTAATTATTTTAGAACATACGTTGAGTTAATTTACTCAAGTTATTGAAACTAAAATATGGATGTGTTATGGGCAGATAACTCCGTCAAAATTTGACGAAATTTGCAATCCCAAACCAGATCTCCACTATATCAATGCACATACCAAATTTGGTGAAAATACATTGATATTTACTCAAATTATCATCCGGAAATGAAATACGGACGGACTGACGTACGACTGATGGACGGACGGACGGACACACGGACGTCCAACCTGAAACCATAATACCCTGCCACTATTGTGTGGCGGGGTATAAAAATACTAGCCTGTCTCCTTATCCCACCCACTGCAAGTATAGCATAGCTCCCGATGAGAGTGAATGCAAATGAATTCTCTGCAAGTTTTTTGTAATCTACAAGACAGTTCTAATGAGCATGAGGTTTCTGCAGCATTTTCACTAGATGTACCCATAAACTATATCTGGTATGCTTAGTACATACAGCATACAGGGCACGCCCAGGGTTGGAGTTTAACAGCCCAGTCAACACTGTTAACGTCATGTCAAGGTGGTCAGTTCATTTAACCATACTGTCCTGGGCAAGCTTAGCGCTCTCTTTAACAAGTACTTGTTCACATTCTTTTGCCAGAAACTGACAAGTGCCCTTTTTGAATCAGCGGGAGAGAGAATGACCACAGAAAATACTTCATGATCTATCTCCATGAAAGAATTATAGCAGACCCAGTGAGGATCAAACCTGCAACCTCCTGATCACTAGTCAGACACGCATCTGATTGAGCCACCAAGGTCAGCTACATGTCCCAGGGAAACTTTTCATTACATGAACCCATACATCATTTTTGGTCAACCTTGGCCATTCAGTACAGCAGATATGCCAAAGACAAGGTCTTGGATATAAGTCAGTGGTCAGAATACAGTCCCTGTGATTTTTTTGGTCCAAGACAGACAGTCTTCATCAGTTTTGATGATGATTTGGTGTTTGATCTGTCGACATTGTCTAAGTAATATTCAAGGGGTGATAATGAAAGCCTATGTGCAATGAAGTGCCATATAGTCATGAACTGAACTCTGCCTCTACCTGGATTCTAACCCAGGACTTTGTGACCCAGTAAGGAGCACTAACTGCTCAGCCACTCGAACGCTTTTTCGCCAGATAGACACATACCCCAAATTTGGTTAGCTTAAAGCCGAACAGTACAAGATTTATACACCAAATGAGCTGTTTTTATTTTTTGTTTGTTTTTTGTAATTGTTTGCTTGTGCTGAGGTTTTATGGCCCAGTTAACCCAATGGGGTCATGTCGAGCACGGTCAGTTTACCTGACCTGGGCAGGCTTAGTCCTCTAAGCGGTTAACCAGTATTGTGCACATTCTTTCGCCAGAAACTGACAACTGCCCTTCTTGAATCAGCGGAAGGGAGAGAATGACCGTAGAAAATATTTCATGATCAATCTCCACGAAAGAATGTTGCCGACCCGGTGGGGGTCGAACCCGCAACCTCCTGATCTCCAGTCGGACATGCATCCAACTGAGCCACCGAGGCTGGCTTGTTTTTTGTAATGTAACCTTAAGTCAACATAGAGGTGACAGTGACCTGCTTATGTTATGTGATACACTTGATGTACCCACAAACCAACTTTGGTCAGCATGGGCCATACCAATGAGACATGCCTCGGACAAGATCTTGGAGGCTCATACAAAACAGAGGCCTTAAGTCAGAAAACCTGGGTTTTCTTGAATAACTTCTAAGATTGTGTCTTTCATAACTTAAATATATTTCTAAAAAGTGTGAGTGACAGCGAGGAAGGTGCACTGCTTACAGAAAATAAATACTTTCACATTTGTATACATGTTGACAGACTCCAGGCTGTCAGGGCAATAGAGAGAATAATTGAGTAGTGCACATTTCAAATGTGAAATAGGTAGAGTGAAAGAACTGGAGAAACTTTCATGATTACCCGGATCATGAAAGATATTTGTAACGGGTATATAGAAAATAAAAATTTTTGTTTTCAAAAAAAAAAAAAAAAAGATCTTGGACAAACATGAAGTGTGGATGGAAGGACTGATTAAGTGCAAATCAAGTCCCCTCTGCCAGGTGAGAGGGAGACAAAAGGAAACAAGAAATTTGCTGAATGGCTATGGAGCAGAACTCAGATTAAACATTGTTCAGCCAAACATGAAACATAGGTCAAGGTCAGTAACCGTTGATGGCAGTGGGCAGGGGCCATCATGGCGAATGTGTTCATGAAATTTCATTAGCCCAGATACCTTGGTTTTTGGGAAATGGAGCTAAATGCACATTGTTGACATCAACGACTATACCAACACCAACGCACGTGCCAAAAATGCTGCCAGAAAGTGAACCCCGTATCACTCCTGCTTGCTATAGCAGTCTTCACAAAAACTAACAACATAAGCTGTAATCACAATACAGATTTCAACCCTTCTCCTGCTGAACACGATATGCCCTGTCTTAGCAAACAGTGTAGATCCAAATCAGTTGGCTTCTGAAGAAGCCAACTGATCTGGATCTGCACTGTTTGTCATTAAGTATGTGAATTTATATCAACAACCAGGACCAAGTGATCTGAATGACTGTAAATTAGAAGTGGGTAGGGCATCTTAATTTATTCAGCATGACAAGGGTTAATGAATATACTGTAATAAAATTTATACTGGATCACTTCTTCACTATAACTTTTTGTAGCAGTCTTGTACATTTTTTTTGTGTGTTTTTTCTCTTTTTTTTTGTTGTTGTTGTTTCTCTCAGAAGATGAACTTGAAACTGAAGTGTGAATTTTTATTTGATTTAAAGTTTTATGGCCCAGTCAAACCATTAGGGCCATGTTGAGCTGGTCAGTTTACTAACTACACTTTTCCTGAGCAGGCTTAGCCCTCTAAGTGGCTAACCAATATTTGTGCACATTCTTTCGCCAGAAACTGACAACTGCCCTTCTTGAATCAGCTCTCGAACCAGTGAAAGGGAGAGACTGACCCAAGAAAATATATCATGATCAATTTCCACAAAAGAATGTAGCCGAACCCGGTGGGGATTGAACCCACAACTCCTGATCACCAGTCAGCATCCAACTGAGCCATCGAGGCCAGCTTAGGTGACTCATCTTGCGACAATTTTCAAGAAAAATCAAGCCCTATTTTATTGAGAAAAAAAAAATGTCAAATGACATCTGTTTATTTTGTCAAAACTGGTTCCTCACCTGTTATCCTCTACATATTGTGGCACAAGTTTCCCTGACGGTGTTGGTAACAATGGTGTAGACTGTCCACTCCGTTTATGATTAAACTGGGACACTGGTTTGTTTTGTTTTGCCTGCAAACCGAAAGTAGCTTCTAGTGTCTGTTTCTTATTGCCTGCATAGTTCAGTCCAGGTATATATTGCTGTTTAGCTTTCACCTTCTCAAAAATTTCTGAAGAATCTGAAATTATCATATAAAAGTGTTTTGTAAAGTGAAAATGGTCTTTAACTTCCCAGCACACAAGCAAACAGCACAGTCCAAGATCTGACTGTATTTGCACAGTTCCAGATAAGGCCTTTTTTTCACCACAGTACCGACATTTTTCTTATTTCTCCACAAAAACTTATGTTGTGGAATTCATTACAAGCGCCTCACCGAGTACCCATATCTTTTTGAAGAGAAATAAGAAAAGTGTTTGCCTGATACCCCCTTTTACCTAGAGATATGCTGCAGTCTGATCAGGCCCTGAGGTTATAAAACTTTTTTCATGCTCAACTCAGCTGTGCATGAAATTTGTCTAGCTAATAAATCCCAAATTACTAGCAGTTGCAAATTCTTTCTTGTTAAACATAGCTGAGCATGAAAATTTCTCTGCTAATAAATTTGAAAATGCCAACCTGTTGTTGGCATTTTCAAATTTATTAGCAGAGAAAATTTCATGCTCAGCTGAGTTGAGCATGAAAAAAGTTTTATAATTTCGAGGCCTGGTCCTCTGCTATTTGCCTGAAAGAAATCTGGATATGGAAGAATCTACTAGCCAGGGCTCGAGAAAATGCCAGTTAGTCGGTCCAAGACCAGTTTTTGAACAGCTGGATCAGTTTTCAGATCAGAAGGACATCAAAAAATCCATAATAATTCATGTTTTCTAATATTCAACTTTAAAATTTATCTGGAGCTATATAAACAACCATACCTTTTTTTCAACACATAACACTAACTGTCTACTGGAAATAGTCTTGAGCGATCTGCTCATTATCATAATGCCGCTTGATCAGCATGTCAAAAATAAGCAACTGCCCATTTGATTGATGTGTGAAAAAATCAATATCAGTTGTTACCATATTTATCCTAAGTATTGGGACATCTTAATGCCTTCACATACTGGTCCTAAAATTTTAACGAGTCTAGTTTATTGCATATTTCACATTGCTGGATGAGAGGTAGACAGTGTAGATGTGGATCAGAAGCCACGTGTTTTGCAGCATCTGATCTGGGTCTACATTGTTTGCACAGGTCTATCTGTCTCAACACTTGGGTATATTACAGTAAGTATAATACTAGACTGGTATCAGTCTGTTAAAAAGAGCTAACAATTATCATTAAGACAATGCATTAAAAATGCACATTTGTACTCTATTATAATGTTTTAAAAGAATGTCTGTATTTTAGATAAACGGCAAGTAATAAAGACATCTTTTGGTAGGTTCATAGTAGTTGTGCACCTTGTTATAGGGTCACTCAAATACAGAGCCTGAATGCCAGGCTAGTATAATACCAACAGTGCTTCAAATCTGCTTAGTTGCACATTACAACAATTAAAACTGTTTGTATCGTTGTAGTTAATTTAATTTTAAACGGTCTTTTTAATGTGCTTCATTCACCTTTATTGTAATTTTAACATGCTCAACCTGTCGAAGTGCTGGGCCTTCATGCGGCACTAGGATAAAACCCTATTTTTTTTACTAGTCTAATGAAAGAAAAATAAAAGGTAGTGGTAGTGGCTGCAGCACAAGGCAAACATGAAAACGTGACTTGCCACACGTGAAGACATTATGGTTGTTTCCCTTTTGTGCTATACACCAAGTGAGTGTTCGGTTGTTGTAAAAGTGGAAGTACAATAAATCATGCTTACCTGATAATACTAAACTATGTTGCTGTTTATAATCGTGATACTTATGCGCATGTAAGTTCAGCAAGTGTAAGCAATGTTGGTATGTCATTTGTTATGTTCAAAATAAAGCAACAGCTGCCTTTGGCAGTTGCAATATGGAAATTCTTTAACAAGGATTATGGAAAATACCGAGATCTCAATTTGGCAAACTCCAAAATGCAACCAAAAATGACTCAGCAAACTCTGGAAATGCAGTTGAAAATGAGTGGACCGTTTGGAAATTTTCAGTTGCTCGAGCCCTGCTACTAGTACGGCCCTGACTGGACTGCACAGATGCAAAACCTGATGTGGACCTTCACTTTTAGCATATTTGAGCCACAATTCGAGGTGATGTAACTTTGGACATGTGTGTCAAGTAAAGACTCAGATCAACCTGCACATCAATGTAGTCTGATAAGAGTCTGAGCTAAGCAGTCTGAGGATAGCAAAGGACCCCAGGCTTCTAGAGTTTGTTGGGGAAGGTTGATAGGACTCAGTGATTTTTTTACCTGCACATCCCGAGTCCTGTACTCACATTTTTGCTTTGGGACTCACATTTTAAATCTCAGCAAGTCCCAGGACTCACAAAGTTATAGCGGAAATTCTGTAATGGACGCAATGATTTTCTAGTAGGACTCACTTGATATAGCCCAAGCGAGTCCTGGGACGCATAGGTATAAAATTGTAAATAAATCATTGGGACTGCATACATATGTAAGTAAAATGATCTGTCTTCAATGGGCACACGTTGGAAGGTACATTGGAAGGTACATTTTCTCATATAGCAGTTTTTTTTTTTTTGTTTTTTTTTTTGTTAGTGTTGAGGTTTTACTGACCAGTCAACCAAATGGGGTCATGTCAAGCACAGTCAGTGTACCTAACCATACTTTTACTGAGCAGGCTTAGTCCTCCAAGCAATTAACCAGTATTGTGCACATTCTTTCACCAGAAACTGAAAACTACCCTTCTTGAATCAGTGGAAGGGAATAAATGACTGTAAAAAATATTTCATGATCAATCTCCATGAAAACATGTTGCCGACCTGGTGAGAGTGGAACCCACAACCTCCTAATCACCAGTCCGACGCACATCCAACTAAGTCACCGAGGCCGGCGTTAATATTTGCAATATCTTGAACAGCCAATCTGGATGGTATTTTCATATTTCTCTACACAAACATATATTGTGGGTATGAGATTAGTTTTTCTTTTTTTTTTCAACCATATATTCACCCGTGTTTTTGATATGTTTTTTGTGGAAAATTTCAACAAAACTTATGTCTTGTTGATCAGGTTTACATTGTTTGCTACTAAGCAGCATTTAGACATATCAACAGATATTACAGGGGTGAGAATAGTTGCTAATAATCAATCCTGAAATCTAAAACTTCAGTCCAAAAACTACTAATATTTTTCTTATTTCTGAATAAAAACATATGTTGTGGGTACTCATTAGAAGTGCCTTAGGGAGGTTGAGGCACTTCTAATGAGTACCCACAACATATGTTTTTATTCAGAAATAAGAAAATTATTATGTGGATATTCCCTCTTTTCTGGAGCCATACAACTAATAATTACTTTTTAAACTTATTACAGGCATATATTAACCGAAATAACTACTTTTGACACAAAGGATGGTCTTGTGAGAAAGTTAAAAAGTGAAATTTTATGCTAAAAATTAAAGTTCTCAATCCTGATATTAAAAGGACTTTCTAGGACAAAAGTGGAGCTAAGGGGTCCAAATAGTTAGGTTTATACTATATCCATATAATTTGTTTTCATGGTTAAATCAGAAACAAATATATGGTAAGTGTGCCAAGATTTCGAACATTTTATTCCATACTTCTTTGGGCCTAAATTTTGCTTTTTATGGGGTTAGTTTTTAAAATTCTTAGTGAAAAGGCAAACTGTATAGACCCTGATCAGTCTAATCTAGGTCAGCACTGTTTGCATATGTCATATTTTATTAGCAACTTTGGTGTATGAAATTTTAGGACATTAACTGTAATCACGGCATCAGGATATCCGTTATCTGCATAGCTCTAGATAAAGGGCTATTTTCAGTTTAAATGTATCGATTTTTCTTATTTTTCCACAAAAGCATATGTTGTGGTACCCTACATCTAGAAAAGAGTGGGTATCAGGCAAATAGTTTTCTTATTTCTCCACGAAAACATATGTTGTGGTACTCATTAGAAGTGCCTCAGCGAGGCGCTTCTAATGAGTACCCACAACATATGTTTTTGTCGAGAAATAAGAAAAATATAGATACTTTCTGGTTGAAAAAAAAAGCGCCTTATCAAGAGCTATGATACCCTACTCATAAGAAGTCCCTCACCAAGGGGCTTCTAGCAAGTTCTCTTAATACACTGGAACTTCTTTGTAAGACAGTTCATTATAAGACAGTTTTGGATATAAGATTGTTTAAAGGTGGACATAAAAAGTTGTATTCAAACAAAAATGTATACATCATAAAGAAAAAATGACCATAAATGGTAATTTTTCTTTATGATCTATACATTTCTATTTGGATACAACATGGTTGTTTAGCTAACACAGTTTTTGTTTTGGATCCCAGCAATATTGTGCAGTAAATGTCCTAAAGTTTCGAACACCAAAGTGTCTTACAAAATGACATATGCAAACAGAGCAGACCCAGATCAGCAGTCTGATCAGGGTCTACACTGTTTGCCATTCCACTAAGTAACAGAAACAGCTGCATAAAAAGCACAAATTTGGCCAAAGTAGTATGGAATAAAGTGTTTGAAATTTTTGGACCTTTACCATATTTATATGGCTATTTCTCTTATCTAGAGGTATGTATTAGCAACTATACACCACATTAGAACATTTTCATAATGACTCACCAATTTTGCTTTGTCTGCATAGACTGATAAAATCCTCAATCCTGAATTTTCCTTCCCTATCCATGGTCCAGAGTTTAACTTCAGCCTGATTATGTGCAAATGTACAATTCTCCTCTCCAACTTTACATGGCTGATCTTGGGAGAACTGAGAGCAGACCTTATAGGCGCCATAATGATTTGCTTTAGACGGTGGTCGCGGACGAATCTTGATCCAGTTCAGCCCTGCTGGACTTTTCTTATTAACAATCAGAACATTTTTGGAACATACATGGTTAGTATTTACATATCTATAACCTTTGCGTCCTTCACCAATTTTAGCGAAACAAAGGCGGCAGGCTAATTTAAAGTGGAATTCATCATGCAAAGGAAAATTTATGTCTGGTACTATTTCAGTGTTGGATGCACCAGATGTCTTCTGTCCACTGACAGCCTTAACAGGGCTTTGTGATGTCCGTGAGCTCCTTCTTGAAGAATTACTTGACTCAGAACCATCAAAATCATCTGTAAATTATGAGATACAAATCTTTTATTTTTCATTTTATTTTTTTTTTTTTTTAAGATTTTTCTTTATTAACATTATTATTATTATTTTTTTTTTATTTCTCTCTCTCTTTTTTTTTCTTTTTCTTTTAACCTGTTGAATTATTTTATTCTGGAAACTAGTGCCTGTTACATAAGCACCATCAGGGATCCAGCAATTTCTGTAGTTTCTCCAGCCTCCAGCACATCTATTCTACTGTCATCAATGTGCATCACCCTCCCACACAGACGGTCTGGAGCTTGTCTTCATGATAATTGTAACAGCTTATTTTCTGTATCTTGCTTTTGGTTATGTAGAATGAAAACATTATTTTATATATACAGTATATAATGTACACTTAAAGTACATTACCAAAAGAGATAACACTATAGGCAGTGATTTTTTTTACCTGCGAGTCCCACTTCATATACTCACAACCTTGTCTCTGGGACTCACAAAATTTATACACGCGAGTCCCTAAACTCACAAAATACAATAGAAAACTGCTAGAAAATATGTTAAGGACTCGTGATTTTATCCTAGAACTCATTATATATCAATCATGCCAGTCCCTTGGACTCAGTAGAACCAAAAGGTAAATAAATCACTGTGTAAGTGACTATTTTGCGTCATCACCTTGACCCATCTATGTATTAAAATGGGAATTTTATTGCCACCAGAACGTAAATTTTCATGTGAAAGATTGTGATATTCCTCCTGCTTTCACCCAAAAACACAATCCCTGGCACCCAAAAGAACAGCCTCGAGAGGTGGCTCCAAAATGTGCTCACAATCCATGCAAAAACCAGAAGAGCAATGTACAACCCTGAATACCCCAATTTTACTACAGTGGAACCTCGATAATTCAAAGTCCAAGGGACCAAACAGTTTTGTTTGAATTATTGAGACTTTGAATAACTGAGGATTAAAATGCATACATTATTTCATTTGGGACTTCAAAATGATTTTGAATTACTGAGAATTTTTAATTATTGGAGTTTGAATTATCGAGGTTCTACTGTATATAAAATGGGATAATTGAGGGGGTCTAAATTATGTCAGCATGCCCATGCAATGCACAATACTTTATACATTAAAACATGTGTATTAAATGGCATTATCAAAGACAATATATACAGAGAAAAAATAATTTTTAACTTTGATACAAAAACATCAGACAAGAGGCCTATGGGCCACATTTCGCTCACCTGATAAAAACAACTACACTGCAGCGCCGTTATAACACGTCGCTTATAATGCGGAAACCGTTATAACGCGGTTGGGCCTTGGCTCCCGTTTTTTCCCCCACCAGTTTGAAAGTGTTGCCCTTTTTCCGCGGAACGCGGCAGTCTAAATATCGCCAGCCGTGACCATATACTCGCTGATTTAGTCATTCTTTTTTACCAAACTTTTCATCAGTTTTTGTCTTTAGGCTATTTCAGATCACGTCCGCGCACCATTTAAAAGCCATACTACGGTAACTGGCACAGCCCTTAACGACAATTTTCATGTATTATAAGTGAAATAAAAGAAATAATAAGAGTAACTTACGCAACACAAATTAATTACATAATTATCCTAACACAGTCATAAATCAACACTTCATTGTCCTCTTTGCTGTAATAGTAGTCTGATAATTAATCCGTTTGTGACGTGTGAATGCACTGCCACAGTCCATAGCTCCAGATTAGGTGTCTTTTTTTTTTCTTTTTTAATTAAAGAAGACTGTTATTTTTCCTTATTTCTCCATGAAATTGTAGGTTTTGGGTACTCTCTGGAAGGGCCTCAGCGAGGCGCTTCCAATGAGTATCCACAACCTACGTTTACGTGGAGAAATAAGAAATTTAATATGTGGAGACCCCTCTAGTCTGGAGCTGTGGATAGACCCTCTTATCTGGAGCTATGACAGTCTGCATGTCCAAATAGATCAAAGAAACCGGTCAAGTGTGAATACACTGAGATAGCTTAAAGCTCCAGATAAGGTGTCTTTTTTTTTAGTTAAAAAGTACTGCTACCCTAGGTTAACGGAAATAGACTGCTGGGAAACGAGATGTACTTTCTGGACAAACATGAAACTAAGACTGGTCAGTGCTCTTTATAAAAAAAAAAAATATCTGAGATTAGATTTTTTTATTGTGAAAGAAATCAACAGCAGCAATAAAAACTGACCAAGCAGGTAAGCCTGTCCCTTTTATCATGTTACTAAACATCTGACGCAACAGTTGGTATTGATTTTTTTCTGCACCTGTTGCTAAACCCTTAGCATGCTGTATGCATATAATTAGCAGACCACCTTCTGAAATATTTTTTTCTTAAATCCTCAGGCTGCAAGATTTTGACACTGCATTCAAACTTGAGAAAATTTGCATGACAAAAGTTGTTGTATGGAAAAAAAAAAAAAGAAAGAAAGAAAAAGAAAAATATCATCAATTTGTCATCTGCTGAATTTTTCCAGGGAGCAACAAAGGTTATTTTTTTGACACGCAGATCAACTGTGCACATGCTCAAGGCAATTTCCGGTAAAGGACAGGTTGTTTATTACACAGTTATTCATAATGCAAGACTGTTGCAGTTAGTTCCCTTGAATGATCATAAAAGAAAACAAAACAATTTAAGCTTAAAAAATTTATTATTTACTGGATTAAAAGAATAAAACGGAAATCAGGCAAGGTACATGCACAAAGTTTCAACAATAAAAAAAAATTAAAAAATAAATAAAGAAAAAAGGAACATACAATATAACATACATGCAATGTGTAATATCCCATAATAACTGGAGGAAACTGCAGTGGTGCAAGTGGGTGTGTGTTCCATATAACGCGGACCACGTATAACGCGGACCACGTATAACGCGGTCAGTGTTCATGGCTCCCGACGACCGCGTAATAACGGCGCTGCAGTGTATTGCATATCTGCAAATGCCATGCAACTTCTTCCAGAACTGCCACAGCAACTAGGACACAGATTTGACCATACCGAAAAAGGTCAAAGGTCATCCTAGTATCATCATTTGAACAAATTTAGTAGACTTTGAGTGCCTGATGCTGTATACCAAGATTCTGCCTCAAAGCTCTCTTAGTTCTGGAGAAGTGTTTTACTGTATACGGGCATGGCAGCCATCTTGTTCAATAGGGCGGAACCATTTGACCAAATAGTCAACAGCCTTTCGACAGAAGGCCCCATGTGAAATCTGTTTAAAATTGTTCAAGAGCTTTCAGAGAAAAAGGCGTTTAAAGACGTCAGGATTTTATACATGTATATAGCCCTGGGGCAAGGGCAGATAACCCCCAAAATTTTGTAGGTAGCTTAACAGTTTTACTTTTTTAATCATAGATTGTAAATTTCAGCCATTAGTCTTTAATACATATTGAGAAAACGATTTTTCAACATTTTCCCCATACAAATGTATGGGGGCCTTGTCTTAAAAACCATTATTTGAACCGACTTGGTAGACCAGAGTCCCCGATGCTTTATACCATAGGGTCAATTCGGTACTTACCATTTCTACCCATACCACCTGCAGCAAAGGAATCTAGCCCCATACTACTACTGGATGACAGAGTTTCAATTTCAGATGCCTACAAAGAAAACAAATGATGCCCAGTGCATGAAAAGAGCTCTAATCCAATTTGCGGACAACACAGGACCTAATCAGCCTGTGCATTCACAGTCTGATATAAGCATTGTTTGTTCGTCGACATATACTACATTACCCATTGATTCTGTAAGCCAGCAATGAAGGCCCTGATCAGCCTGCGCAAATGCGCAGGCTGATCTGGGCCTGCATTGTCAGCAGATTTGAATAAGGGCCCTTTTCGTGTTTTGTACATCAAATATATGAAATTAGGCCGCATGCAAAGGACACTACAGTGATAGCTCCTGCTATGAAGAGTATCCAGAGAAATATTTTTTCTTATTTATACATGAAAACATATGCATAATTATGTTTTGGGCAAGCAGTAGAAGCGCTTAGCTGGTTTGGCGTTCTACAATTACGTCTTTCAATAGTGTTCAAGCCATACTGAGACAATGGAAGGGTGATAATGAAAGGGTTTGACATGTCCAAAGAATGAAATAAACCACGAAACTTTCCGAAAGGTATTTATATTTTTCTATTAATCACGCATAAATTTTGCTTTTTTTTATTTTTTTGGTTCCCTTAGGTGTATAAACTACTACAGGACTGACATGCCTTCTTCAATCCTGTTTTTAAAGACAGAAAATATTTTATGAACCAATTTTTTCCACTTTCTTTACAGACAGAAATCAGTCTAAGCCATCAGAAATTAATCAAGGGTCCAAAAGGCACCAATATTCTTAAGCCAGCCTCCTATCAATAGCCATCAAAGTTATCTACCTTTTTCCCAACAGGGGAACGGAAGCGTTGCCCAACAACATTGTTGTCACCGTTATTGTCTGTGTCATGAGGAAAACTCCAGGCTATTTCTTCATCTGTGGCAACTTTTGGGTGAACAAGATGAAGGACATCAGCCATTTTTGTGCCAGGTTTGGCATCCCCTAATGTTATTTTTTCACTTCGCACACCTGAAAATACAACTTAACTTATTCATTCTTATACCAGGACTGCATAGCTCCAGATAAGGCACTTTTTTAAATAAAAAAGTATTGAAAGTTTTCTTACTTCTCGAGGAAAACCTATGTTGTGTGTACTCATTAGAAATGCCTCAGTGAGGCACTTCTAATGAGTATACATAACATGTTTTTTGTCGAGAAATAAGAAAAAACTAAGGTGCTTTTGATGATTACCCATAACATACGTTTTTGTCGAGAAATAAGAAAAATATTATGTGGATAACCCTTCTTATCTGTAGCTATGATGACTATCTAACTCCTTACCATACATGTCCTAAAATTTTGATCAAGTCCCTTTTACTACCTATTAAGTGACTAAAAACTAATGGATCATTCTGCAACAGTTGATCTGGGACTACACTGTTAGCTCAGACATTACCCTGTTTACCCTAGGTATTCAGACCACAGCAACAGATAAGGTGCTTTTTTCATCCGAAAAATGCTGATGTCTTCCTTATTTCTCAACGAAAACATACGTTGTGGTACTCATTAGAAGCGCCTCGGCGAGGCACTTCTAATGAGTACCCACAACATATGTTTTCGTCAAGAAATAAGAAAAATATGATGTGGATACCCCCTCTTATCTGCAGCTATGTTCAGACACCTTAATTCATTACCATACCTGTCCTAAAATTTGAATGTCCATTTTACTACCTGCAGTCGTGTCTAAAAAGACTGTTGGATGAGTGGCAAACACAGTAGACCCTGATCAGATTCTGTATTCTGTGGCATCTAACTGGGTACATATTGTCTGATGGGACCATCTGAGATCTACTCTGGTAGTCTTCTTTCATACTGGATCTGGTACTGCGAATATGCTACATAGCTATCTGGGCCCGGTTGTTCAAAGCGTCGTTAGCTGAACGAGCTCGTTAAGGGTCATTTCGTTAACTGTTTTAGCGGATTCAATATACAATATTCTGATATTTTTTGCTGAAAAAATGTGGGTAGCTTTTGCACTGCAAAAGCTACTCACATTTTTTCAGCAAACAATTTCAGCATATTTGCGTATCGCTCGATTAAACTTTTAACGAATCGTTAACTAACGACATCGTTAGTTTTGAACAACTGGACCCTGGCTGACATTTGTCTTCCAGTGTTTATTCAGTCTTGATCTGAACCGATTCAAGAACTGAGATGAAACTACCGTCTCTGGTAGGCTATTCCACTGGTTAATGCCTCTTTTTAAGAAGCTGAATCTCCTAAAATCTAGTCAGAATTTCCTTCTATAAAGTTTTTGAGAGAGCCTCTACTTCTTGTACTAATGTCTCTAGTAGATAATTGATTTTGATTACAGCGGTCAATATTGTTGAGAATTCTAGAACTCCGGTCTTTAAGTCGTTTTGGGTAGGGTTTCATTCTTAAAAATGGCAACAGCTTTGTTGCCTTTCATTGTACAATATCGATGACTATATAGTCAATTTTGTACATAACTGGCCATATGATAGATCTTTTCTTCCAGTGCAGCCTCAAAAGAGTTGAACAGACGCAAAAATAACTCATGTCAGAAGCAACACACATATGTAGATATACAGTTTTTGTGTTTATCATCAATTTCCCTTACAGATGTAACTATTCCCCTTAGCCTTTAAGAGGAGCTGTTAAGAAGAAGTATTTGGTGATAATTCTGGGGTAATTTTTCTTACTTCTCCAAAAAATTCTGATATTTTTCATATTTCTGCTCAAAACATAGATTATGGTTACTCATTAGAACCACCTCACAAAGTCAATTCAAACGAGTACCCACAATCTATGTTTTTGAGCAGAAATAAGAAAAGTAATGTATACCCCTGTAAACCCCAGTTTTACTATATAAAAGTGGGGTTTAAGGGGGTCAAATTTATATAGGCATGTTTTCGTGATGGGTACTAATTAGAAGCACTTCAGTGAGATGCTTATAATGAGTACCCACACCATATGATTTTATGGAGAACTGGAGAAAATTATCCCAAAATTATCATCAAATACTCCTCAGCAACTTTTCAAGATTTCCCAGTGCACTGATACAGAATCAAAAGCAAATAAATATACTGTCTAGAAAAACTACAAAGACTTTGTATCTATTCACATCATGCCATACTGGGCTGTGAAACCTCAACACAAACTAAACAATACATAAAATGTGCATTTGCAAACTATCCTGAGCTTCTAAGCAGTCAATTCTATCTGATGACAGTCTACACAATTTTATAATTGTGTAAGCAACAATTAAATCCCTGATTAGACTGCAAACATGTGCAGGTTCGTCTGGCTCTGCTGTCCGCACATGCTCAAAGACACATTTTAGTTGACACAGTTCAAATGTCATTGCTACTCTGACATTGCCCCTCATCAGCAAGCATATGCATCCACACATATTTCTGATTTTTCCATGAAAACATGTTGTGGGCATTTATTAGAAGTGCCTCAGCAAGGCACTTGAGTACCCACAACATATCTTTTTTCATGGAAAAATGAGAGAAATATCAGTAGTTTTTGGGTTGAAAAAGTGCCTCATCTGGAGCTATATACTGACCAACTTTTGACAGGCCGACTAATATTTACCATTATACATAATTCATAGTTAAGTTTTCTTATTTCTCTAGGTAAACCTATGTTGTGGGTACTCATTAGAAGCGCCTCACTGAGGCACTTCTACTGAGTACAGTAAAGATCCAATACATCGCGGTCCGTTATTTTGCGAAATCCAGTATATCGTGAATCGGCCATGGCTCCCAAATTTTCCATAAGCAAAAAAATTGAAAACATGAAATGTTTGTCTTATTTAACTTCAGGAAAAAAAAAAAAAAAAAAGCGTTCCGCCTCCGGTAATTGATTTTTCGCGCCTATCCCGACGCTAAGTCGCATCAGGTATTATGACAAACAATCCACTTAGTGTCAATCAGCGCACACATTGATTATAATTGGCAAACAATAAATTATATCGCCATTAATGTCATAATCATTATCATCACTGAGTAAATAGATCTAGTCAATGATGCCCACAAACTAATTTTGCTCAACAAGTGAAAACGGTCCACCTCCTTTTCAACACCAGCAAATTTTACAAGACAGTAGTCTTACGATGTTTCTGTCACACATACACAGATCTTAGTCTGCTTATTTTACACTTCTGTAGCAATAAATATTTCAAAAGAAAACAACTGCACCCCCCCTCCCCCCCCCACCCCCCCCCTAAAAAAAAAATAACAATAAAACTAAAATAGAAAGAAATTAACTTTGAGAAATGCGCCTGCAACACAATAATAAGTAAAGGGAAGCAACTCCAATTATCTTAGCACAACTGAAGCAATTTGAGTAACTTCCTTTCACTGTTCCAGGGAACCAGAGTATCCAAAATGGCGTCCTAAATTGTCAACCCGATGATTTCTTGTTTTCAAACATAGTTTATCAGCTGGTTTCGATTGAAATCACTTGTTAGACATAGCGCACCATTGTAAATTATGCCACTGAGCAATTCTAATCCCATTTTAATTAGGAAATATGGCTTACAGCATGACTGAATGCCATTTATCAGTGATGTCTCAGCAAACAGCGACAAACCAAGAGAGTGTTACGCATGCCGTTATACATGCATGGTACATGTCTGCACTTATATCGCGCTCCGTTTATATCGTGATAGCGGACTTTGGACCCCGAGGACCGCGATATATTGGATCTTTACTATACCCACAGTTTCCTAGAGAAATAAGAAAAATATCTATACTTCTGGATTGAAAAAAATGAATATGCTTTTTATGCAATGAGAAAAGCACAAACACCTTGTTTATTCAATACAGAATGATGAAAATTTCTCTCACCTTTAAGTTGGGAAGCAAATTTTTCATCATCTTCACCAAGACTGCTGTTTAAGTCATCACTTTCACTGTCATGATCATCACTATCCCATCTATCAGGTATACCATTAGTCTCCAGTGGTTTAGTTACTTCTTGAGTTTTTGTCTTTGCCTTGTCTGCAAAACAATAATAAGATACTGTATCATCAACCTATCTCATAATATAAGGATCTGTCATTGTTGTGAGAGGTATATTGAAAAATCCGCCCCAAAGATCAATGTCTGGCATCATGAAACTTGCCGAGTGATGCCTGACAGTGATCGTGAGGGACAGCTTTTTCTATCTACCCCTCACACCAATGATAGATTTTTCTCCTTGCACACCTTTCATTTCTGAACGTAGATTTTTTAATAATGCAGTCAATGCAATTGCTTATGCCTGCGATACTGTGATGTCATTACTGTGGAGTTTAATCATATCATTACATTCAGTGACATAAACCTTCACGGTGGCGTACTTGATGTCCATTACGACAAGTGCATATCAAACACGTAAGAATTCTTGATTTTTATCTCAACCTGGGTAGACTAAGAATTTCTATCCCAGGGTTAAATCGCGAATTTTCTTTTCTTGTTTGCAAGAACATAGATTCTAAACCCATTCAGAGTTCTTGATACATCTGGCATATTTTCTGCCATTTTCCACAAGGGAGATAACTTCTGTGACTTTCCATTTGCTTTAATGCTCACCAAGCCTCTTCTGAAAAGGAGTCTACTCTAAAAGGAAAGAATTTGCTCCCCTTGGGAGCAAATTCTTTCCTTTTAGAGTAGATCCTTTTCGGAAGGGGACAAAAACAATCGCTGAGGCACATCTAGTGAGTACCCACAACGTAAGTAAATTGTGCAGAATTTGTTTGTTTGTGTTGAGATTTTACAGCCCAGTCAACCCAATGGGGTCATGCTGAGCATGGTCAGTGTACCTAGCCATACTTTTACTGGTCAAGCTTAGTCCTCCAATATTGTGTGCATTCTTTTGTCAGAAACTGACAACTGCATGTCTTGAATCAGCGGAAGGGAGAGCATGACAAACCTGATCAATCTCCACAAAAGAATGTTGCCGACCTGGCAGGGGTCGAACCTGCATCCTCCTGATCACAAGTCAGACGCACATCCGTGCAAAATAAGAAAAATATCCGAACTTTGTTGAAAAAATTTTGTTTTTGTTCTTTGTATGTGTGGCAATGCAGTATATTTGATTGATTGATTGTGTTGGGGTTTAACGACACGTCAACCCTTGAGGGTCATTTTGTGTCGTCTCCCAGAGAAAGGGAGAAAAGAGATAGAAGAGAGAGTAGAGGAGATGAAAGAGAGGGACAGGGAAGAAAGAGGAACAGGAATGAAAGTGAAGAAACAGAAGAAATAAAAACATTCCCCCTCTACCCTTACCCACTACAAGGATAGCAGGCCTTGCCCAACTGTAAGCCAATATCAGTTGGACGCCCCGGTGATCTAAGATACACAGCACCTTCACACCACCCGACCACTCCCGGCAATGCAGTATAAAGTGACTTTCTGACTTGACTTTGTTTGGACAAAAATAACAATCATTCTTGACTTAGTATTTTTGGTTGCTTATATTTTCCTGTTTCTATGTCAAGACTACTTGAGTTCAGTTATAATTTAGTGCTTGCAGATCTATGCATTTTTGTGGTAATAAATCCAGGTAAAGGGCTAGCAAATGAAGTTTATAAATTAACACAAATCAATAGTTTAGAATCTGATACATTCCTCACTTTGGTAATTTGATCAAAAAATCATTTGCACATTTTCACAGCTTGTGCATAGCTCCATATATAAGTGAGCATCCAGAAAATATTTTTAGATTTCTCTATGAAACATGTTGTGGGTACTCAATTGAAGCCTTGCCAAGGACGCCTTGGTGTAGCACTTGTAATGAGTACTCACAACGTAAAGCTTTGGTGGAAAAATAGAAATATCTACATATTTTGGTTAAAATAAAAAAAAGTGCCTTATCTGGAGCTACAATCATATGTACTTGACATATTAGCATTTCTCATTATGAAAACACGCCTATTCAAATGCATGTATATTGATAATTTCACCACCAAAAACTGAAAGTTTTAAGATAAAAAAAATCTGATATTTTTTCATATTTCTGCTCTAAACATAGATTGTGAGTACTTGTTAGAACCGCCTCACTGAGGGGGTTCTAACAAGTACCCACAATCTATGTTTTTGAGCAAAAATAAGATAAATAATGTATACCCCTGTAACCCCCAGTTTTCCTATATAAAACTGGGTTTAAGGGGGTCAAAATTATATAGATATTTCTCATGATAGTCATAGGTAAGATTGCTGTTTGCTGTTGTTTTGTTGTTGTTGTTTGTTTTTTTTTTGTTTTGTTTTTTCTAACAAAAACTATTGATATTTTTATTTTCAACAAGCAACATATATTTCCAAGGAGAAATAACAAATTAATTATGAGTATTATTTGAAATTGCCCTTAAGTATATGAATTCTTCTCCAAAAATTATATATATATAATTATTGCACTTACTCTTCTTTCCTGCCATTTTCCCTTTATTTTCTCTATGCTGCAAAGAGATTACAGGAATAAATCAAATTATTTATTTCAAACGAACAAAGACCAAACTACTGTGTCCCTAGAGAACTATATTAATGGCAGCCGGAAAATATCCAGGGCCCAGTTGTTCAAAGCGTCGTTAGCTTAACAAGCTCATTAAGGGTCATTTTGTTAACTGTTTTAGCGAATTCAGTGTACAATATTCTGATACTTTTTGCTGAAAAAATGTGTGTAGCTTTTAGCAGCTACTCACATTTTTTCAGCAAAAAATTTCAACATATTTGCGCATCACTCGATGTAAACTTTAACAAATCGTTAACTAGTGACATCGTTAGTTTTGAACAACTGGACCCAGACTTTATGCTGTTTCTAAACATCCATCAAATAGTTTCAAAACTTCTGTTTATTCTTTTTCAAAGTATTCCCCACCTACATCTATGCACTTTTGCTATCTTCATGGGAGATTTTGTATTCCTTCTGCAAACCATTAAGTAGACCTACTGCTGAGATACCAATTAACAGCTGAGACCAAAGCCGCTCTGGTCTCATATCTGTTTCCAGGGAATCAGTTCTGAAAACAAATAAAAGTCACAGGGAGCAAAGTCTGTGCTGTACGGATGGTGGGACAATTGCCACTTGAAGGAGTTGATATGCTCAACTGTAGACTGAGGTAATATGAGAGGGAGCATTGTCATGCAAAAGCAGAACATTTTTTCTGGCTTAGCCTGGGATGCAACTTTTTTCAGTTTTTCTTCCAGTTTCTTTCAAAATCACTTCTAAATAGTATCTAGCAGTCACAGTTCAACCTTTTGGCATGAAATGAGCCAGTATTATTCCACGTGAATCCCAAAAAGCAACAAGTATAAACTTGCTTGCAGATGGAGACAGCTTAAACTTCTTGGGAGGTGGGGAAAAAAGCTTGTTCCCACTGCTTTGACAGGTTTTGTTTCAGGTTCAGCATAATGAATCCACATTTCATACCCAGTGACAATACAGTTCAGAAATTATTTTCATGGTAGTTAAAACACCCCAAATGTTCTTTTACTATGGTCACCCTGGATGCCTTTTGGTTTTCTGTCAACTGTTTTGGCACCCACCTAGCACCTACCTTGCTCATACCTAGTTTGAACTGTAAAATCTGATGTGCCAACGCTTTACTGATGCTAAACTGATTAGCAACCTCCTGTAATGTCACTCTAAAATCTTTGTTGACAAAAACCTCAACATTTGCATCACTGTAGGGGTCACTGCCTCAGCAGGCCTCCCTGGCCTAGGCTAGTCCCTCACACTTGTCCTGCTCCCTCCAAACTGTGCGACCCAGCTATAAAAGGTTGAATGGGATATGCAGGTTTAAAAAAAAACTTTTCTGCAACCTTTGAAAAATGTGGCAAGGTTTTTCACCCTCTAAAAGCAGGTATTTTATTACAGATCTCTGTTCCTCCAGCTTAAGAGTCAATGGTAGCTCTATCATATACCTTATTTAAATGCTCTAAACTTTGTGTATACACACTTCTCATTGAAATTAAAATGACCAATTTATAAGCAACAAATTGTACTTTTCACTCCTGTATATTATGTGTAGGAAGCTGCAGTGGAAAGACTGAAGCATAAAAAGTCTGGATATTTTCTGACTACCCCTTAATATAACTTTAAACTCAATATTGCAAGCTTGCTTACTGCCACATCAGGAGTTTAACAAGTTTTGGTTTGGTTTGGTTAGGAATTTAACAGCCCAGTCAATGCTATTAAGGTGATCACAAGCCAGTCAGTTCACCTAACAACACTTTTCTTGGGCAAGCTTAGTCCTCTAAGAGGTTAACCAGTCTTTTGCCAGAAACTGACAACTCCCCTCCTTGAATCAACAAAAGGGAGAGAGAATGACAGAAGAAAGTATTTCAGGAGCAATCTCCACAAAAGAACCAGCCGCATTTGGCGGGGATCAAACCAGCAACCTTCTGATCACCAGTCTGACAGGCATCTGATAATTTTCTCCATTTCTCCATAAAAGGTCATGGTAATGGCACGAATTAGAATGTGATTCTACAGTCCCACATGTTTTTTATGTAGAAATAGGATAAATTATCCCAGAATAATCGCGGGCCCCTATAGCCTAGTGGATAAGAGAGCTGACTCTTAATCCATTAGGTTTCTCACCGCTATGGTTCGAGCCTTGCTCAGGTCACATGTGGGAAAGCCAAGTTCTGCTTACGGATGATCAGGTGGTTTTTCCCAGGGTTCTCCTGTTTTTGCTCACCTTTGATGAACGATCGGCTCGATGTAAGTGCAATATTCTTGAAAGGGCCGTAAAACCCAAATAAAAAAACAAAAAATAAATAAATAAATCTCAGAATAATCCACAAGTACTCCATTTAACAAGTTCTCTGCTTAACACCATGTCAGTTTTAAAATCATAAAATAGCTCCAGAGAAAGTGCATTGAAATAAGGTAGTTTCTGCTATTTTTCACCTAAACCAACATGGTGGGCTGTATGCATTGATGAAACATGATGTCACTCACATCTACACACATAAAATACCAGAAAAAAAACAGATTTTGATAGACTGAATGGCAGATAGAAAACCAGATGTCTATGTCACACTTTCTACTAAAGCAGGTGAGATGATAAAGATACAGGCACTGCTCCAAATAGGAAGAGTATCCAGATAATTTTTTTCTTACTTCTGCATTAACACATATCTTGTGGGTGCTTATTAGAAGTGCCCCCCCGAGTACCCACAATGTATGTTTCTTATGAAGAAATAAATAAAAAATATCACTATACAGTCAAACCTCAATAGCTCGAACACTGATGGCTCGTTTACCATGGCTAATTCGAACTCATTTTTGAGTCCCTACGAAATTCTTCTGCTAGCTCAAGAAAACAAATATTTAGGGAAATTTTCTTATTTTATCATGAAATTGTCTGTTGTGTATACTCATTAGAATTGCCTCATTGAGGCAATTCTAATGAGTACACTCAACATACAATTATTGTGAAGGAAATAAAAAAGAAAAGAATCCCTAAATTATCGCCATTTGCTTCCTGACCTGGCACCATGATTAACCCTCAGTGGCTTGAACTACCATGTCTCGAACAGTTTTCTATGGTCCAAAAGATGTTCGAGCCATTGAAGTTTGACTGTATATACACTTTTTCGTTGTTTTTGGAAAAAGTGGCATATAAGGAGTTATGCATTATACAGCAATTTTAACCTAGAACAATTTAAATTATAAAATCATAGGTCTAGACAAGAGTGGGTATCAGGTAAATATTGTTTTTTTTTTAATTTCTCCATGAAAACATGTTGTGGATACTCATTAGAAGCACCTTGCCGAGAACCCACAACATATATTTTCATGGAGAAATAAGAAAATATCAATACTTTTGGATTGAAAAAAAAAAAATACAGCTTATCAAGAGCTATTAAATAATGTTTTCCACTTATGTCAATGTCAACATTATCAAAATTTGACCAAAAAAGAACAAAAAAACTAGAAATATGTCCAAAGGACACGGATGCCCCTGACTGAAAAACTTACAAACAAATTGCTAACACCTGAAAAACTTAAACGCAAATAATGCACTAATTATTTAGCTTTTTTATTGCCACCAAACATACAAATTCATGCAAGTCAGTGGGAAAAATTATCTTTGGAACTTATTTATGGCCAATACGTGTAGTGTGTCTTCAAAGTTACATGTACATGTATTAACATTTAGCATGCATGGTAAAAAATTCAGCAGACAACATTTTTAAATATTTTTCTTATTTTTCCCAGAAAATTAGCTTTGATATTCCATGCAAACTGTCTCTTTTGCATGAAGTGTCAATGCCAATTTTCTGGAAAAAAATAAGAAAAATATCATCAAATTGTCATCTGCTGATTTTGCCCCATACAGTGGTATAAAAGGTTAAAATTTGCCATGCTATGGGAAAATTCAGCAGATGACAAACTGATGATATTTTTTTCCTCGAAAATAAGGTCTAACACTTCATGCAAAGAAAACAGGATCTGACAGTTCATGCAAATTGTCTCTGAAATGTCAAAACCTATTTTCTAGGAAAAATAAGAAAATTTCAAAATGTTGTCTGATGAAACGTTTACTCAGTATGTAAAGCTTGACTTTCCCTACCTTCTCAGTAACCACTATGTTAGTTCCAGCCAACCATTCATTATCAAGGGCCGGTTCAACAGGCTCTGTCTTTATTTCACTAGGAATACTAGTTTTAGCTGAGACTTCGGCAACCTGTCTCAGGGGTGCAACCTGTCTTGGGGGTGCAACCTGTCTTGGCGGTGCTGGCTGTTCTGTTCGTTTTCCACCCTTTACCAAAGGTAGTAGTTCCTCCAAAAGGTCTTTTAGGGCCTACAAGTAAAACCAGAAAAACATTTGGAAACTATATGAATTCAAAGGAATTGTTAAGGAGTATTTGGTGATAATTATGGGATAATTTTCTACAATTCTCCATAAAAACTTATGTTGTGGGTACTCATTAGAAGTGCTTTGCCTCCATAAAAACATGTTGTGGGTACTCATTAGAAGCACCTCACTGAGGCACTTCTAATGAGTACCCACAACATGTTTTTATAGAGTTACCTTATGTTTTTATGGAGTTATAAGAAAAATTATACCAAACTTAATCACCCAAGTATGCCTCCTTAACAATTCCTCTGGAATTGCCATACTAAGCCCAATATACATGTAAGAAGAGTATCCAGATATTGTTTTTTTTTTTCTTATTTCTCCACAGCATATGCTTTCATAGAAAAATAAGAAAATTACTGAATTAAAACACACACACACACACACACACACACACACACACACACACACACACACACACACACACACACACACACACACACACACACACACACAAAACAAATGTTTTCATGTAGAAATAAGAAAAATATTTTCCTAATACCCTCTGTTATCCGGAGTTATGTACAAGATCATGTTTTAAAACTTCCAGCCAATCTGTGCATATACACCACAACCTCTTTATAACACTATTGTTGGGGTCCATAGCATAAACCGGGTTAGTTAAGCAACCGTGTTATATCCAAACAAAAATGTATAGATTATATTGAAAAATGACCATTTATGGTCATTTTTCAATATAATATATACATTTTTGGGACCCATCTTTGAACTGTGTTATATCCAAAATTGTGTTATAACAACCCGTGAAAGAGGTTGTAGTGTTTATAGACTATGATCACTAGTTATCTCCTTAATATTCCTGTTGTGTTGTGAATTAAGTTATGTTGTGGATTACAGAGCTTTTAAGTAGTGGAAATCCAGAAGAAAAAACATAACAAAACAAAACAGAAAAAAAACAAAACAAGAAAAGGATTTTTATGCACATGAGCAAATAATTGCTTGCAGTCAGAGCCCAGTTGTTCAAAGCCTTGTTAGCTTAACGAGCTCGTTAAGGGTCATTTCGTTAACTGTTTTAGCGGATTTAATATACAATATTCTAATATTTTTTGCTGAAAAAATGTGAGTAGCTTTTGCACTGCGAAAGCTACTCACATTTTTTCAGCAAAAAATTTCAGCATATTTGCATATCACTTGATGTAAATTTTAACGAATAGTTAACTAACAATATCATTAGCTTTGAACAACTGGGCCCAGATCATGAGCTTTGTTGCCCTCTTGAAGAACTAATGACTTGTGACTGGTTGTTTCTTTCAGTATGCTAAGTATGCCCCTAGAAAGAGGTTGGTGGTGTTTCATTCTATTGGCAGATGACTTGACCATAGGACAGTCTTCCAGCCATTGGGTAGTTGCCTTTTCTTCATCTTCAGTCAGCTACCCCCATATAAAATGGATCCTACTGTGTAAGCTGTTTTCTACCAAAATTTTTAGGCACGTGAGCAATCTGTGAGTGTTGAGGTAGAAATATTACATAAAATATCCCTAAGTACTGGGACAGATAGGTCTGAGCAAAAAGTACAGATGCTCTAGATGCCGCAGAATACAGCAACTGATCAGGCTCTACACTGTTTGCCACTAATGCAGTAGTTTTTAGACACATCAACAGAAAGTCAACCATTACCACTTTCTAGACTAATTCAGATGACAAATATTATATTTTTCTTGTTTTTTTTTTTTTTCCCAGAAAACAGATTTTGACATTTCATGCAAATTGTCTCCAGTGGAGACAATTCATGCAAATTGTCTCCAGTGGAGACAATTTGCATGAAATGTCAAAACCGGTTTCCTGGGGAAAAACGGAAAAATATTCCAGTACGTCTGAAATTGTTAGCCAGTGTGCTAAGCGTTAATAAAGTTATTTTCAGTTATGTAAGTGTATTCATTGTTATCAAGGGTCATTCCCTTTAAAATCGCTGGTGTAAGTGCAGTGTGACATCCCTCAAAGTCTTCTTCTACTTCACTTCAGTACAGTGTAGTTTAAATATTTTCTGGTCCTTTTGTGATCAATGAGCTCATTCCAGGGTTTTTGTGAATTATATGAGGGTCTCTGACGAAATCTAATTGACTGCAACTAGCTAGTCTGGACCAGAAAAATTAACCCTTGTCCTGCTAAACCCAGAAGCCAACTGATCTGGATCTACACTGTTTGCAAAGGCTGGGTATATTGGGGTTTGACAGGACAAGGGTTAATAATACTGACTTGAAACAAAGAAAAATGTAACTTTCTTCCTTAAGAAACACTAGATATGGCTTTTATGAGGATGTTATTGTAACTTTTAATCTTGAAAAGAAGCCGGTTTCATCATACTAGATAAGCTACTGACTGGAATCCATTACCCTGTCCCACACCACCTAACACACCCTGTGCCATCCACCAGGCATATGCGGACAGTGAAGGCCTAAATCAGTCTGCACATCCATGCAGTCTGATAAGGGCGTTCACTGTACGTTAACAGAATCATTGGATAATACAGAATGTATGAATGGAGAGCAAATGCCTGAATGACACTTTGCGCAGGCACAGGATGATCTGAAGCTGTTCAGTTTGCACATGTTCTAAGGCACTTTTTCGCCTGACGCAGCCCATATGAACAGTAAAGATCCAGACCAGTGAAGAAAGCTGCACAGTTTGAAAATGTCCTTTTCTATACATCAGCTATCATTTCCTTGATCCTGCAAGATAGCAAAAGCCCTGATCATGTGTTTCATAAGCCATGCCATGTAAAAATGTGCCTTTGGGGCATGATGCCCCAAAGGCACATTTTTACATGGCATGGCTGATGAAACACATCAAAAACCTCAGTGAGGACATTTTTACTGACACATATATTTCATGAAGAAATGAGAAACTGTTTATATATAAACCTCTTAGCTAGCTAAACAATTGTTCTTTTTACTACAATCAGAAATCAAATATGTGCTTACAAAAAATGTTGTTTTTTCGGTAGTTTGTAGAAAACTGATTTTTCACATGTAAACACATAAAATGTAATCTATTCCTATAACCCAGCACAGTAAGCTCACGATAAATATCATACAATCAAGTTGTTTATTACGTAACTGTTTGAATAACAGCCTTATGTACTTAAAATAACATATCAACTGCTTTTCAATACAATAGGCTATCTTATTACATGTGTGTGTATTGAAATAGTTAGTCATTACCGCTGAAAAGCTTGCGAGTTACTTCCCTCCTTTGAAAAGACAATGACTTGACAACAGTGGCATGTAATTCTCAAGTAATTAACAGATAAAACTCTGGCAAAAAGACCATTTGCCTTCCCCTTCCCAACACCCCCCCAACACCCCTCCTCCTCCTCCACCCCCTGCCATCCCCACAAGGGAGATCACTTTTGTGACCTCATTTTGCTTTCCTGTACAAAAGGCCCCTCCTAAAAAGGGGTACTCTAAAAGGAGTAAATTCTTTCCTTTTAGAGTAGATCCTCTTTCATCAGGGAAACGATACAATTGACTTAGTTGCCTCGCCTGAAAGTATATTCATCCCCCTTAACCCTTGTCATGCTGAATAAATTAAGATGCCACACCCACTTCTAATTTGCAGCCAATCAGATTACTTTATCCGAGTTTTTGATAGAAATTCACATATTTAATGACAAAAAGTGCAGATCCAGAACAGTTGGCTTCTTCAGAAGCCAACTGATCTGGATCTACACTGTTTGCTAAGATAGGGCATGCTGTGTTCAGCAAGAGAAGAGTTAGCATACTAAGGTTTAGAGACTGGCTAACTCAACCAGTGGAGACGGATTTATTAAGTACACCTGCCATGGATAAACATCACTGTGTGGAGGGACCAAAGCATCACCTCTACTCATCATAAAAACATACATATGCACAGAAACATATCAGCATCAGTAGCAAAGCCTTTTTTTTAACCAAAAAGGACTGGCATTTTACTTATATATCTTCAACCCATTTTAGTCCGGAAACCCCCAAAAAGGTAATCAGCAAACAATGCAGACCCAGAACAGATGCTGCATACTGCAGTGTATGACCAGGGTTACACTGTTTGCATTAAATACAGGAATTGCTATAAAACATAGTAATAATAAAAATTAACCACACACCCTGCTGTTGGAAATAGACTGGCCCAAAGAAGAATCCAGTAGACATAAATGGTTAAAAGTACTGAGAAATGCCTCACTGAGGTGCTTCTAATGAGCAAATAAAATGTGTTTTGTGGAGAGGGAAGAAAAATATTTATAGGGATCCCCTCTTATCTAATATGTCAGGTTTTCTTTGTTATCAGCGGATAATGACTAAATTTTACCCTTGTCATGCTGAATAAAGTAAGATACCATGTCCACTTGTAATTTTTAGCCAATCAGATTGCTTGATCCAGTTTATTAATATAAATTCACATACTTATTGTCAAACAGTGTAGCTCCAGATCAGTTGGCTTCTGAAGAAGCCAACTGATCTGGATTCTACACTGTTTGCAAAGACAGGGCATATCCTGGATCAGCAGGACCAGGGTTAATTTTGATCAGTGTTCCAGATTAGAGGGCTATCTGGACAAATAATTTTCCTGGTTCTCCTAAAAAATTCTATGCTGTTGGTATTTACCAGAAAAGTAATTCTAATGAATACCACAGCATTTTTTTTTTTTTTTCAGTGCAGAAAAATGATAACATTTTATAGCTGAATGTAGTGTTTTATCTAAAATTCCGGATGTTACTGAATTGAGATAACCATTTAAAGTAAAAAAAAAAAAAAAAAAATAACAGAAAAAAACAACTGTGTCAAAAAATTGTCTTATCAGATATCCAAGGTGAATAGATACACCTGAAAGATTTTGTTGACATTTCACAAAGGGAGACAACTTTTGCAAAGAGGAAGTCATTTCAATAGTATTTGAAATGCTTCAAAATGTGGGTTACTTATAAAGGGAAGAATTTGCTCCTGATGGGAGCAAATTCTTTTCTTCAAGACTAGCACCAATGAGAAGGGAAGCAAAGATTTCCATGTTCAGTTATTTCCCTTGAAACATAATCATTCTCTTTAAATGGCCAAGACCCAAAGAAATCTAAATATTAGCAAACATAGCCTGTCTTTACATAGCTCCAGATAGTGTGATTTTGTTGTTGTTGTTGGGGTTTTTTAACAAAAAAAAAACAAACTGATATTTTTCTTATTTCTCCATCAAAACATATGTTATGGTACTCGTTAGAAGCACCTTGTCAAGGTGCTTCTAATGAGTACCCACAATATATGTTTTCTCGGAGAAATAAGAGTAGTGTTAGGTGGATACTAACTCTTATCTGGAGCTATGGAGCCTTTACCGTAAATAGACAAGATATACCTGAGGAGCAGTGCAGACCCAGATTAAACTGTTCTTACTGCTCCTAAGGAGCAGTCTGATTAGCCTCTGCAGTGCCTGCCATTCAACAAGCACTTTTTGGATACAGCCCCAAATAAGGCACTCATTTCAACATTAAAGTTCTGTTATTTTTCTTATTTCTCCATGAAAACATGTTGTGACACTTATTAGAAGTGCCTCAGTAAAGTGTTCCTAATGGGTACCCACAATAAATGCTTTGTGCATAAATAAGAAAAGGTCAGGTGCTTCTAATGAGTAGCTACATGTTCTTTTGTGGAAAAATAAGAAAAGGTGAGGTTCTTATAATGATTACTGTGAGGCACATCTAATAGGTATGCACAATGTATGTTCTATGGAGAAATAAGAAAATGTGAAGTGCTTCTAATGAGTACCCCGCCAACTGCTTCTAATGAGCATCCACAAGATGTTTTCATGGAGAAAAAATAAAGGGTGGTGCTTCTAATGAGTTCTGGCCAGACGCTTCTAATGGGTACCCAGAGCATGCTTTCAATGAGAAATAAGAAAAGGTGAGGTGCTTCTCATGAGAACTGGCCAGGCACTTCTAATGGGTACACACAACATATTTTTTCACAGAGAAATAAGAAAAGATGAGATGCTTCTAATGAGTATTGGCAAGATGCATCCAATGGGTACCCACAAACGATGTTTGCATGGAGAAATAACAAAAGGCCAGGCACTTCTAATGAGTACCCACAACATGTTTTCGTAGAGAAATGAGAAAAATTTTACGTAGATACCCCGTCTTATCTGGAGCCATGACATAGACAAATTTGGCTTCTTCAAATTTTTAGGACATTCAAGGTAAGGAGTTAAGTAACTTAACCCTTCTCTTGCTGAACATGACAGGCCCTGTCTTAGCAAACAGTGCAGAAGAAGCCAACTGATCTGGATATGCACTGTTTGTCATTAAATATGTGAAATTTCTATCAAAAACCGGGATCAAGTGATCTGATTGGCTGGAAATTAGAAGTGGGCGTGGCATTTTAATTTATTCAGCAAGGCAAGGGTTAACACAGGTTTTTCAGTCTTCCATTGTACCACTTCTAGGCAAATTTAGCACATGACAATCTGATATTTTTCCCAGACAAAAGGGATTTGACATTTCATGCAAACTGTCCACTAATTTCAAAATCTATTATCTGGGATAAAATATTAAAAAAAAACAAAAACAAAACAAAAACAAACAACTAGAATTGTGTCAATATGACACAGATGCCCATGCCCAGGGACCATCCTCACCCGGAAACAAGAATTTTGCAAAAAATGAAGCTGAAAAAGGGCCATAACTCCTATAATAACTGGTGGATTTTACCCTAAATCTAAACTTGACCTATATTTTATATACCTGTGTATAAAATATGAATCCAATACACTAATCTTTTCAAAAGATATCGAACGAAAACCATTTTTCGAAGTTGAAAAAGGACCATAACTCCCATAATAATAGGTGTCTTTTACCCTGAATCGAACTTTTCTTACAGGATGTAGGGAATTTATGGACGGATGGACATACATACAGACAGGGATGATACTATATGCCCCCCTCCCCCCTTCCCTGCCATTAAAAATGGCGGGGGCATAAAAATATTTCAAATTGTTATCTGCTGAAGTTATTATCCAGCATGCTAAGAGTTTATTAAAGTCAGTATTTGGGATACCATAACTATCTTCACAACTCATCCAGACCTTTAGTCAGAATCTAAACTAAACTGTAATCACTCTAATACAAACTTAATGCTTAGCGCTCTAGGTAAAATTTTCAGATGACATTTTGACATATTTTTCTTATTTTTCAGAGAAAACAGGATTTGACATTTCATGCAAATTGTCTCCATTGTAATGTCAAATCCAGTTTCTTGGAAAATAAGAAAAATATCACCAATTTGTCATCTGCTGAATTAGCCCAGAGAGTGGTAAAGGTTAAACTCTGTTCCTTGGTTTTATTTGTGTTTGTGCTGAGGTTTTACAGCCCAGTCAACCTATTAGAGTCATGTTGAGCACACTTTTTCCTGGGCAAGCTTAGTCCTCTAAGCGTTAAACCAGTACTTGTGCACATTCTTTTGCCAGCAACTGACAACTGACCTTCTTGAATCAGGGGAAAGGAGAGAATGACAGTAGAAAATATTTCACGATCAATCTCCACAAAAAAATGTTGCCGGACGTTGTCAGACATGCATCAGACCGAGCCACCGAGGCCGACATTGTTTCTTAGTTATGGTCTTTGCTGGGTATCTCCATATTTACTTTTTCAATAACACAATTTCTTAACCCTTGTCTTGCTGAATAAATTAAGATGCCACTCCAACTTCTAATTTTCAGCCTTATTACTTGATCTGGAGTTTTGCTAGAAATTCATATACTTAATGGCAAACAGTGCAGATCCAGATCAGTTGGCTTCTTCAGAAGCCAACTGATCTGGATCTACACTGTTTGCAGAGGCAGGGCATATCTGGGTTCAGCAGGACAAGGGTTTAGGCAACAGTAGTTATTTTCTATATATACTCAGCCAACTTCTTTTCCATATATCACTGTTCAACTAAAAAATCTGTTTCCTTGATTCGGGTTTAACCATTACTACTCTATGGGCAAAGAAAGCAAATGACAATTTGAAGGTATTTTCTTATTTTTCCTAGAAAACAGGTTTAAGCATTTCATGCAAATTGTCTCAAATAGAGATAATTTGACTGAAATGTCAAATCCTAGCCTTGCGGTAGAAAATAGCGTCAAACCAAGCTTTGTAGCAGAAGATAAAAAAACATGTAAAACAAATTTAACCAAAATTTACTTTACAGACAGGATATAATTTATATCTTAAGCTGTAAGAACACTGAAACAAAATCTGAGTGTGATCCTGCCTGTGACACTACTTACTGACTCGCCCTGCTATAAGTCAAGGACCTCCAAAATACCACTGGAGCTACAAAACTGCACCATTTTCAAACAAAGGATTTATGGGCAAGCATTCTCTTTGTCTCAACTGCAGAGTTTTGGTGCTCATACTTTGATTCTCACCAATATATGAAAATTGTGTTTATATCAACACCTTGAAAGTAGTAAATAAACAAAATAAAGCACCTACTTGACAAGAGAACAGTACAATACTGATTTTTTTTTTTTAAAAACTAACCGTGCCCTTTATTCATAGAAACATTAGTCATAATGGTTTTACTTTCTTTTTCAAGAAATCCAACTTACATGCATGTACATGGACTTCCAATGAAATTCTTGGAAGTGCTCTGCATAAAAAAATATACATATATTCAAGAAATCCAACTTAAATGCATGTACATGGACTTCCAATGAAATTCTTGGAAGTGCTCTGCATAAAAAAATATACATATATTTTTTTTCTTGGAGTTTTACGGCCCAGTCAACATTATTAAGGGCGTGTTGAGCCAATCACTTTACCTAACCACTGCTTTACTGGTCTGGCTTAGTCCTTTAAGTCGTTAACCAGTACTTGTGCACATTCTTTTGCCAGACACAGACAACTGCCCTTCTTGAATCAGCAGAAGGGAAAGAATGACCGTAGAAAATATTTCATAATAAATCTCCACGAAAGAATTATGCCAGACCCGGTGGGGATTGAAAAGGTGACCACCAGTTGAAGCGTATCAGACTGATCCAATGAGTCAGTGCATAATACTAGCCAGTACCTCAAACTATGATACAAATGTATTTGTTTTTGTTCCCAGTGAACAGGGCCTAAAGTTTCATATGAATCCAGAATCACACAAACAGCATTCTGTTATTTTGTGAAATGAATGAAATTCACTTGTTCATCTCCAGAGAAGACAAATTTTTTTCAAACCCCAAAAAAGGGCACTTGTAATGGTTACCCATAACACATAACCATTAAAGAATAATAATGATGACTTAATGTATTATGTCTTGCAATGTTATTTAATTCCTATTCAGTGGATGGAAAGGTGATAATGAAGGGATTTTGCAATGAAGTACTGTACAGTCAAGAGTTAAACTCCCCCTCTAATGGAATTAGAACCCAGGATCTCGTGACCTAAGTCAGGAGTGCTAACTGCTCAACCATGTGGACACTTCACCATCGAGAAATGAGAAAAATATCTGAATACCAAATTTATCTAGGCTATGCATGTTGTCTGCTAATGCTTCACACTCTGAGTAAAATTTTCAGCAGAAGACTTACTGAAATATTGTTTTTTAATATTGCCAGAAAACAGGAGTTGGCATTCCATGCAAATTGTCTCCAACAGGAAACAATTTGTATAAAATGTCAAATCCTGTTTTCTAGGAAAATTAAGAAAAATATCCTTTTGTCTATTGAATTAGCTAAAAGAGTGGGAAAGGTTAAATTCATCAAAGTCTGTAAACAGTTATGGGGAATGGAAATAACTTCGACATGGAAATATTTGCCTCATTCTCACTGGGGGCTACTCTTAAATGAAGGACTCCCCATTTTTTAACCATTCAAATGTGAAGGAGTCAACTTCCTGTCTCTGTTAATATTGCTTTTGCAAATTGGCATCAGTCTTTCAGGTATATGCATAGCTCCAGATAAGAGGGGGTATCCACATAATATTTTTCTTATTTCTCCACGAAAATATATGTTGTAGGTACTCATTAGAAGTGCCTCGGCGAGGTGCTTCTAATGAGTACCCACAACAACATATGTTTTCATGGAGAAATAAGAAAGATATCAACATTTTTTGGATGAAAAAAAAAAAGCGTCTTATCTGTTGCTATGTTTTGTTTTTGTTTTCAACCGAAAAGTATGGGCATTTTTCTTGTTTCTCCAAGAAAACATATGCTGTGGGTACTCATTAGAAGCCCCTCTCTGTCGCTTCTAATAAGTACCCACAACATATGTTTTCATGGAGAACTAAGAAACATATGGGATACCCCTCTTACCTGGAGCTATATACATGTATACTGATTGTGTTGGGGTTTAACAACATGCCAACCCTTAAGGGTCATTTAAACAAGCCAACTCTTAAGGGTCATTTTGTGTCATCTCCCAGAGAAAGGGAGAAAAGAGATAGAAAAGATAGTACAGATAGTAGAGGAGAGTAAAGAGAGGGACACGGAAGAAAGAAGAACAGGAATGAAAGTAAAGAAACAGAAGAATTAAAACATTCCCCCTCTACCCTAACCTGCCACAAGGATAGCAAGCCTTGGCCAACTGTAAGCCAATATCAGCTGAATGCCCCGGTGACGTAAGCTACACGACACCTTTGCACCACCCGACCACCCCCATATACATGTATATCCACTAACCTTAAATCAAGGTTAAAAATAAAAGTACAGCAAATATCACTTATCACAGTATCACCTGATAATAAACATAATCAATATAACTATAGGACATGAAAAGATAAGACCACAATAGTTTAATGACAATTAAATAAATATAACCTGGGAAATTCCTCAAGTAAATCTTAAAATAGTACAACAGATGCCCACTGACCTCAAACACTCACCATATATATTTCTTGTTATTCAAGATTTATTTCCCCTTAATTGTCTTGTTATGCACAGTATTTTCTTTTTTCTGTCTCACTTGAACCAAATTTCTACTCCCAAGAGTGTTCATTTAGACAAGTTTTCAGTATAGCTTAATCTCAAAATGAATAATTTATTTGGAACTAAAGTCTGATTCACACTTTTTGTGGACATGCATCTCAGCTTATTATGCAAAAAGTGTGCAATTCTCCATGACAAATTTACCAATTATTAACAACAGAACAAAAACAATATTTTAAATTTACCTTTATTTCTTCAAACTTTCCAGATAACAGTCAGAAAATCACTAAAATATATTCTTTGGGTGGTATTTTTAACCCTTCTCTTGCTGAACACGACATGTCATGTCTTAGTAAATAGTGTAGATCCAGATCAGTTGGCTTCTGAAGAAACCAACTGATCTGGATCTGCACTTTTTGTCATTAAATATGTGCATTTCTATCAAAATAAATGTCAAAAAGATTGACTTTGGAAACAAAGAACACACCACAGATCAGAAAATTTGAGTCTCAGTTTTATTGAGACTCTTCAAAAGCAGTAATGAAGTTTGCAACACTGCTTACGTCCTCTTGCACATACATGAGCAGAACTCCATCTTCAAATGTACCATAATGGGCCCAATGATCCCAAAAGAAATGAAATATAATCTGCACTATGATAAAGTAGGGGGAGACATTCTACCGCTGCCACATGGCACTAATACCAAGTAATCTGACTGGCTGGAAATTAAAAGTGGGCATGGCATCTTAATTTATTCAGTAAGGCAAGGGTTAATGTTGTCACATTGTTGGATGCCATTTTGTTAATTCTGAATAAAGTCACGTAAGACTAATGCTGATGACATCATAAGTGGACAGTGTCATGATTCAGTTACTTTGAAATAGCTGATTAGAGTAATAATACAGAAACAAATACAGAAAACAATGATTTTAAAATGTAGCATTTGCGTAGTCTAATCAGAATCTTCATTGGGCACATTTCAGATACCACAACAACCTCTTTATAACACAGTTTGCTATAACACAGTATTGGATATAACACGGTCCAAAGATGGATCCCAAAAATGTATAGATTATATTGAAAAATGACCATAAATGGTCATTTTTCAATATAATCTATACATTTTTGTTCGGATATAACATGGTTGTTTAACTAACACGCTTTGTGCTATAGACCCCAACAATAATGTTATAAAGAGGTTGTGGTGTAGCTAAGGACACAAGGTTTCTTCATGCGGACAATGAAGACTCCGATTAGATAAGGTGGATGTGCAGGCTGATTTGAGTCTTTGTTGGATGCACATAAGAAGGTACGCTCTCTCACATTGAACCTCATAGTATATTCATACTGAGAACTCTGTATGACAGGGCTGGGAGTTTGAATAATTCCATAATGTGACCATTGCATTTTATTAAAACAGATCTCTGTGAACTGGATATAGACTGCAAATAAAAACATGAAACGATAATACCCCGCCATTTTCATGTGGTGGGAAGATAAATCTGCCAAAATTGACGTAATTTGCCCATATGCAATCCCAAACCAGATCTCCATAATATCAATGCACATACCAAGTTTGGTGAAAATCCATTGATATTTACTAAAGTTATCCATAGCAACAGATAAGGTGCTTTCTTTCATCTAAAAAATGCTGGTATCTTTCTTATTTCTCCACAAAAACATATGTTGCCGAGGTGCTTCTAATATGTTTTTCGTAGAGAAATAAGAAAAATGTTATGTGGATACCACATCTTATCTGTAGCTATGGTTATCTATCATCTGGAAATAAAAATATGGATGTGTGCAGGAAAATATCTCTGTCAAAAATTGATAAAATTTGCCCATTAGCAATACCAAACCAGATCTCCACAATATCAATGCACATACTAAGTTTGTGAAAATCTATTGATGTTTACTCAAGCTATCATCCAGAAATGACATATGGACAGACCGACATAAGACAGATGAACTGACGGGCGCAGACCTGTAATATGATACGTCCCATTTTTCAAATGGGCATATAAAAAATAAGTTCCTTCTCAGTAGAGGATACTCTTAAATCAAAAGAATTGGCTACACCACAAATGAATAAGTTTCTTCTCAAAGCAGTTGGAGGGGAGGGGGAGGAAGGGGATCATACAAAGTGTTGCAAAGAAAAAATAATATCAAAAGACCACCACCTTACAACTTATAGCAGTTTAAAACAATAAGGGATTTCAGGATCATAGTCTTTTTTAACCCATTTATATCATGGACTCTTCTACCATAACTCTTTGGACTGGTCTATTTTCAACAGCAGGGTGTTTGCTTAGTTTTTGTTGCAACTTCTTTAGCAAGCACAGGGATCACTTTCTGGATTTAGCATTGTTATTGTTGGCATCAACAAAGTTAAGTCTGTGTGTTTAGCTCCATTTCTCAAACATTAACCCTTAAAGCGCCAAGAAAAACTGCATCTGAAAATGTCATCTGTTTATGTCGTCTGCTGAATATTCTTGCAGACTTTTCAAACCTAATTTTGCATACAAGCAAACAGTGTGGACCCAGATCAGACTGCTCCTGTAGGAGCAGTCTAATCTGGGTCCACACTGTTTGCGGAAGTGACTTTTAAAGTAACCAGCAGAAGACAAAGCAGACAACAATAGTTGTGATTGGCGCTTTAAGGGTTAAGGCTTCTCGGCTAATGAAAACTTCATACACACATCTGCCATGATGCACCCTGCCCACCTTCACCAATCGTTACTGGCCTTGACCTACTTTTCAAGCTTGGCTCACAATGTTTAGTCTGTGCATTTAGCTATGTTTCTTGAACACCATCAGCAGTCCTGACATAGCCATTCAGCAAATTTCTTGTTAATATTACTATGATTTATAGAAATTGCTGTACTTAATGCAAACAGTGTAGACCCTGATCAGACACTGCATTCTACAGTGCCTGATATGGGGCTTCACTGTATACCAATTACACTTTTGGGGGTCTTCAGACTAAAAAGGGTTAGAGAATAGCCATCTTGAAGACAGATCCATTTCTTTCCTTTAAGAGTAACTCCCTTAGAAACGTATGTTGTTTCCTTTAATAGTAGCTCCTTCAGAAACACCTTAGAAGTAATGTCTTCTTTCCTTCCTTTTAGGGTAGCTCCTCCTTGAGTAGGATCATATTCTTTCTATTAACTCTTTCCCTGCTAGTGGCAACTTTTGTCATCTGTTGATAACCTTTGCAAACAGTTTGGACCTAGATCAGGCCCAACAAAACGTCAGGCCTGATCTGGATCCAAACTGTTTGACACTCTGACGGTATTCTTGAAAGATTTTTTTGAAAAAAGTAATTTAAAAAAGAAGCCACAGACGACAAAAACATGCAAAATTACCCAGCATGCACAGAGTTAGGAATAGGTCCCTTTGAGTAGGAGCCAGTTCTTTCCCTTAGAGTAGCCTCCTCTCGTTTCAGCTTATTTCAATCATTTTGGTTCCATCCTGTTTGGTGCTTGTTCTTGTGTTTTCTTCTGTCCTATCTAGCTTAGTGATCACCTCACTTGGGGAAGGAGCCGGACCTTGCCTAGTTTAGCTATATGCTCTGGATGTAGATGTCTGGGCCCAGTTGTTCAAAACTAACAATGTCGTAGTTAATGTATCGTTAAAACTTTGATCAGTAAATTTGGCATATGCACTAATATTTTTCCTGAAAAAATTGAGTAGCTTTTGCATTTGCAAAAGCTACTCACATTTTTTCAGCAAAAATACCTGTGAATTAGATATTGTACTTACTTGAATAGTTAACATTTTGACCACTAAAGAGCTTGTTAAGCTAACGACGCTTTGAACAACTGGGCCTGGTTTGATCGCTCTTCCTCTTTGTATGTTACTGCACTTCCTAAACATCTTCATTTATTTTTGCTTCCAATTTGCTCCCCCACCGCCACATACCACCCCCACCAGGAACAAATTCTTTTCTGTAAAAGCAGATCGCATCTGATGAGGGGATCATAAAGCCGACAAGCAAATTGTTTCTGCTGAAGAAGCCTCCTATATAAAAGGGAGGCAAAACTTTTCAGCTTGGAGTGCTGTCTCTTTGTAGTCTATTCATTCATTTTAAGAAGCAGAATAACTTACTGAGATTGACTGTATTTCTTGTCCTCTCTGAGCAGCCTGCACAGCCTCTACATATCTCTTCTGGTGTTTTAAAGCCACTGCCTGTCTGTAGTATGCTTTCAGGTTGCTTGGGTAAACCTTGATGGCTGCAAAACCAAAGAAATCACTTTTCAGACAAGAACAAAATATACTGTATGTGCCAGTAAGTGCAACATTTAAGCTTTAACCCTGGTTTATTATTTATTGTATTGGGGTTTAACAACATGTCAATGCCTGTGGGTCATTTTGTGTTGTCTCCCAGAGAAAGGGAGAAAAGAGATAGAAGAGATTGTAGAAGAGACGAAAGAGAGGAACAGGGAAGAAAGAGGAACAGGAATGAAAGTGAAGAAACAGAAGAAATAAAACATTCCCCCTCTACCCTTACCTGTTACGAGGATAGCAGGTCTTGCCCAACTGTAAGCCAATATCAGTTGGACGCCCTGGTGACATAAGGTACATGACACCTTCGCACCACCCGACCACCCCCCTACTTTAACTCTGATCCTGCCTAACCAAGATATACCCTGCCTTTGCAAATAGTGCAGATCATGATCAGTTGAAGATGCCAACTGATCTGGATCTGCACTGTTAGTCATTAGGTACTGTAAAACACTTTAATTTGGCGGCAACAAATTTTAGCAGTTTTTCTGATGGACCTTTTGGCGGATTTATATTTTGGTGGCTTTTCGATTTCTGAAAAAAAAAAAAATCCATGATTTCTTATATAGCCATGTGTGTCTTATGTCTGCAGGTTCTAAATGGTGATTGGCAAGACGTACATGATGAT
Source organism: Anodontia alba (assembly GCA_964016985.1). Taxonomy (NCBI): domain Eukaryota; kingdom Metazoa; phylum Mollusca; class Bivalvia; order Lucinida; family Lucinidae; genus Anodontia; species Anodontia alba. The sequence continues at coordinate 37,704,351 of OZ024822.1, read as the reverse complement.
TTTTAACTGTTTTCCACATTGCACTGTTCTTGGTATGTGAGTGTATACAAATAAGCTCTTTAGTTATTTAATTACACAACCAAATAGATTTTGGTACGTCAAATACGAAACCTGCAATTTTAGACAATTACTGTCAAGATGTATTTGCTTTTATTCAGCCCTATTGAGCCATTTTATGGCTAAATCATTATCTGTCATTATTTTCAGGTGCTAAACAAGTGTGAAAGAAGTATATACACTTTTGCTTTTGTCACGGGTAATGCCCTTGACTGACTGATGTTGTATGCAGTACAGCATACTTGTCATGTGTATTGAAAATATAATTTCTGTGAGTTTGTTATTCTTCTCTTTGATCTTTATTGGCATTTTCTTATTTTGCTGTTTATTTCCTTGACCACCAATAGTGCCAAAACAAGAGGCCCATGGGCCACGGTTCGCTCACCTGAGAGACATAGCCACTGCAGACATGCAGATGTTATGCAACATTTTTCCTATCCTATCATCGCAACTAATGAAAATATTATCATTTGAGCAGTTTTGAAGAAGAATATATGGGCCTGACAGTCAATGGAGCATGATCATTTGAATAAAACTATCAATCACATTTCAACAGAAGGATCAATGTGAAATTTGGTGGAAATTGGCTAAGTGGTTTCTGAAGAATCATGATTTTATACATGTAAACAGCAGAGTGGCAGGGAAATATTATAAATTTAAATCAGATGATGGCCATGTTAGATTTCCAATCAGAACAATTTTAACTACTGTTGCTCTACAAGTCACTTCGATATTTTCAATATAAATGTATATGGCCCACACAAATAGGGAAGCAAATTTGACCTTGGAGGCAAAAAGGTCAAATGTCAACATAGAACCATCATTTGAGCAATTTTGGTAGATCTCCTGTCCCTCGTAATTTGTGCAAAGATTAGGACCCAGGGCTTATTTGGTTATGGAGAAGAAGATTTTTAAAGGTTTTTACCATATATGGGCATGGCAGCCATTTTGATCAATGGACCATACCCATTTTAGCAATCTTTCATTCTCCTGCCCACAGAGGCTCCGCATGAAATTTGAGCAACACTGGCCCGGAGGCTTCAGAGGAAAAGCCATTTGAAATTATCAACATTTTTTCCACACAAATGTATGGGGCCCATACAAATGCATACAGAAGCAAACTTGACCTCACCGTAAAAAGGTTAACTGTCAATGTATGACAATTATTTTAGCAACTTTGGTAGACCGCCCGTTCCAGATGATATATGCAAAGATTCAGCCACAAGCCATCCTCGGTTTTGGAGAATAAGATTTTTAAATGTTTTTTCCCATACAAATGCATAAGGAAGCAAACTTGACCTAGCCGTAAAAAGGTCAAATGTCAATGTATGACCATTATTTTAGCAACTTTGGTAGACCCCCTGTCCCCGATGATTTATGCAAACATTCAGCCCCAAAACATCTTCGGTTCTAGAGAAGAAGATTTATAAAGGTTTTTACCATATATGGGCGTGGCGCCCATCTTGGTCAACAAACCGTGACCATTTTAGCAATCTTTTGTTCCCCCTACCTAAGGAGGCTCCATACGAAATTTAGGCAAAATTGGCCCAGAGGCTCCAGAGGAGAAGCTGTTTGAAATTCTGAACATTTTTCCCATACAAATGCATAAGGAAGCAAAATTGACCTTAACGTAAAAAGGTCAAATGTCAATGTACGATCATTATTTTAGCAATTTTGGTAGCCCTCCTGTTCCCGAAGATATATGAAAAGATTCAGCCAAAAGGCATGCTCGGTTTTGGAGAAGAAGGTTTTTGAAGGTTTTTCCCATACAAATGCATAGGGAAGCAAACTTGACCTTGCCATAAAAAGGTCAAACATCAACGTACGACAATTCTTTTAGCAATGTTGGTAGACCTCCCGTCCCCGATGATTCCCGCAAAGGTTCAGCCCCAAGGCATTCTCGGTTCTGGAGGAGAAGATTTTTAAAGGATTTTACCATATATGGGCGTGGCGGCCATCATGGTCAACAAACCGCGACCATTTTAGCAATTTTTTGTTCCCCCACCCTAAGGAGGCTCCATATGAAATTTGAGCAAAATTGGCCCAGAGGCTCCAGAGGAGAAGTTGTTTGAAATTCTGAACATTTTTCCCATACAAATGCATAAGGAAGCAAAATTGACCTTACCATAAAAAGGTCAAATGTCAATGTACGACCATTATTTTAGCAATTGTGGTAGCTCTCCTGTTCCCAAAGATATACGTAAAGATTCAGCCATAAGGCATGCTCGGTTTTGGAGAAGAAGATGTTTAAAGGTTTTTCCCATACAAATGCATAGGGAAGCAAACTTGACCTTGCCGTAAAAAGGTCAAACGTCAACATAGACAATTCTTTTAGCAATTTTGGTAGACCTCCCGTCCCCGATGATTCCTGCAAAGGTTCAGCCCCAAGGCATTCTCGGTTCTGGAGAAGAAGATTTTTAAAGGTTTTTCCCATATATGGGCGTTGGCGGCCATCTTGGTCAACAGACCGCGACCATTTTGGCAATTTTTTGTTCCCCCACCCTAAGGAGGCTCCATATGAAATTTGAACAAAATTGGCTCAGCAGTTTCAGAGGAGAAGTCATTTGAAAATGTTAACGGACGGACGCATGGACGGGCGCATGCATGGACGGGCGCACGCATGGACGGACGGAAGACGGACGAAAAGTGATCACAATAGCTCATCCTGAGCAGAGCTCAGGTGAGCTAATAAAATGACCACTAAATATAAGTGTTTTACAGAATGTGAATTTGTATCAACAACCTGGATCAAGTTATCTGGATGACCGACAATTAATTTATTCATGGCAAGGTATAACGTAAAAACCCTTAAAGTACTTAGCACAACTGCAGCAGAAAACACTGTGAAATAGTATTTTTCACTTTTCAGAGAAAATAAGGCTTGAGATTTCATGTGAATTTCAGCTTAGAATGTCAAGTTTCATTTTCACTGAAAAATAATACACCACAACCTCTTGATAACACTACTGTTGGGGTCCATAGCATAAACCGTGTTAGTTAAACAACCGTGTTATATCCAAACAAAAATGTATAGATTATATTGAAAAATGACCATTTTTTTGATCCATCTTTGAACCGTTATATCAAAAACTGTGTTATAATGAACCGTGTTATAAAGAGGTTGTAGTGTATTGTTTTTTTCTGGGTTTTTTTATGATATCATCAGCTACATTTTTGCTTGGCACTTTAAGGGTTAACAGTACCACTTGACTATATATGCTGAACTGCCTGAGTTAAACGTAATGGGCATACAAACTCATATACTAGCCAAAAGTTCTGAACGGCCACTTACAATTTGTCTAATTTCTCCACATTCAAAATGAATCTTACAGTTATATCTACATCCCCAAATAGTCAGATGTGTCAGTCAATTAAGAAATTGAATGGTTTGACAAAACTCTGAACTTTACATCCAGGATGCACCGATGAACACAGGTACCCCAATTTTTAAAATTCAGCATTTTGTCACAATTTGTCAAAGATCACTTTCTGAAATATCTAATTTTCACAAGCTTAACCACTTCACTACCAAAGCATATGACTGAAGAAACAAGTTTATACAAAAATGAACACTATTCCTGCATGAACGGGGTCGCTATCAGTCAAAGTCCTAAAACTTACCCCACCACTCAATGCAAATTTTTGTTAATTTTGCAAATACGGTGTGCCTCCAGGATGCAATGTACTACCTTTTAGTGTTATGGTTTACTGACATATTGACCTATCCGGATATGCAAACATAATTGTGAGATTGCTTTTGTCTTTGAAGAAAAATGATAAAAACTAAGTTGCCGGTTAGACCTTTTGGATAGTATACTTGTAGATATTCAGGGAACTTTTTCCAATATTTTTCCTATTTGTCCACAAAAAATTATTATATCCTCCATATAAAATCAATGTCAATGAAATATGTGACAAGCATAGACCCAGATCAGCCTGCCCATCTATGCAGTCTGATCAGGGGCTACACTGGTCACAGACATAATGTACAAACTTTAAAGATTCTATTAACAAAGAGAGTAGACCTTAACTGGACTGTGAAAGTGTATAGGCTGATCTGGGTACAAGTTGGTTACATATTTCCTATGGTCATTTTCTATTTGATTTGGAAGGGCTCATACGTTGTGTGTACTCATTAGTGTACCTCAACAAGATATTTTTTATGAAGGATGATCCTCATTCTGATTTCATGGAGAAATGAGAACAAGAGGACCATGATGGTCCTATATCGCTCACCTGAGCAAACAGATTTGCATACTTACTGTTGACGTTTCAGCCAAGTTCACTGCTCTAAGATTTTTGTATAAATTTTATAGCCCTGGCCCCCCAGCCCCCTCCCCCCAACCCCAAACCCCCACCTCAGCGGCCATGTTTTTTAATGCATCATGACGACTTGAACTGAATCTTGAAAGAGGGTCACCAAAGGAACATTTCTGCCAAGTTATATTGAAATTGGTCCAGTGGTTTCTGACAAAAAGATTTTTAAAGTATTTTATATAGCTACAGAGCCTTACCCCCTAACCGCCATGTTTTTTGACGAATCATGACAGCTTGAACAAACTTGGTAGAGGGTCACCAAAAGAACAGTCCTGCCAAGTTATATTGAAATCTGTTCAATGGTTTCTGACAAGAAGATTTTAAAAGTTTTCTATTTAGATATATAGGGAAAATAAGCCCCACCCCCTAGCATCCATGTTTTTTTTAAGAATTATGACTGCTTGAAGAATCTTAGTAGAGGGTCACCAAAGCAACACTCCAGCAATATTGAAATGGGTCAGGGAGTATTTGACAAGAAGAATTTTAAAGCTTTCTGTTCAGATATATATGGAAAAAAGCCCCGCCCCCTGGGGACCATGTTTTTTGACGTATCATAACAGCTTGAACAATCTTGGAAGAAGGTCACCAAAGCAACATTCCTGCCAAGTTACATTGAACTGAGTCCAACTGTTTCTTAGGAGAAGATTTTTAAATTTTTCTATATACATATATAGAGAAAATAAGCCCCACCCCCTAGCTCCCATGTTTTTTGATGAATCATGACGGCTTGAACAATCTTAGTAAAGGGTCACCAAAGAAACATTCTTGTCAAGTTATACTGAAATCGGTCCATTGGTTTCTGACAAGAAGATTTTTTTATGTTTTCTATATAGATATAGGGAAAATATGCCCCACCACCTGGCAGTCATGTTTATGATGAGTCACGATTACTTGAATATTCTTGGTAGAGGGTCACCAAAGAAACATTTCTGCCAAGTTATAATGAAATTGGTCCAGTGGTATCTGACAAAATTTTTTTTTAAGTTTTCTATATAAATATATAGGGAAAATAAGCCCCGCCCCCTGGCGGCCATGTTTTTTGACGAATCATGACTGCTTGAACAATCTTGATAGAGGGTTACATAAGAAACATTCCTGCAATGTTATTTTGAAATAGGTCCGGTGGTTTCTTTATAGATATATAGGGAAAATAAGACCCGTCCCCCACCCCCCCCCCTCCCGCCCACCCCCACCCCTAAGCGGCCATGTTTTTTGAAAAACCATGATGGCTTGAACAATCTTGGTAAAGGGTCACCAAGGAAACATTTCTGCCAAGTTATATTTAAATCGGTCCAGTGGTTTCTTAAGAGAAGATTTTTTCAAGTTTTCTATACAGATATATAGGGAATATAAGCCCCGCCCCCTAGCAGCCATGTTTTTTGACAAATCATGACGGCTTGAACAATCTTGGTAGAGGGTCACTAAGGAAACGTTTATGCCAAGTTATATTGAAATCGGTCCTTTGGTTTCTGACAAGAAGATTTTTAAAGTTTTCTATATAGATATATAGGGAAAATAAGCCCCGCCCCCTGGCAGCCATGTTGTTTGACGAATCCAACTGGCTTGAACAATCTTGGTAGAGGATCACCAAAGGAACATTTCTGTGAAATTATATTGAAATCAGTCTAGTGATTTCTGACAAGAAGATTTTTAAAGTTTTCTATATAGATATATTCGGAAAATAAGCCCCGCCCCATAGCAGCCATGTTTTTAGACGAATCCAAATGGCTTGAAAAATCTTGGTAGAGGATCACCAAAGGAACAATTCTGCAAAATTATATTGAAATCGGTCCAGTGGTTTCGGACAAGAAGATTTTTTAAGTTTTCTATATAGATATATAGGGAAAATAAGCCCTGCCCCCTGGCGGCCATGTTTTTTGACGAATCCAAATGGCTTGAAAAATCTTGGTAGAGGATCACCAAAGGAACATTTCTGCAAAATTATATTGAAATCGGTCCACTGATTTCTGACAAGAAGATTTTTAAAGTTTTCTATATAGATATATAGGGAAAATAAGCCCCGCACCCTGGCGGCCATGTTTTTTGACGAATCCAAATGGCTTGAACAATCTTGGTAAAGGATCACCAAAGGAACATTTGCAAAATTATACGGAAATCGGTCCAGTGGTTCCTGACAAGAAGATTTTTAAAGTTTTCTATATGGATATATAGGGAAAATAAGCCCCGCCCCCTGGCGGCCATGTTTTTTGACGAATCCAAATGGCTTGAACAATCTCGATAGAGGATCACCAAAAGAACATTTTTGCAAAATTATATTGAAATCAGTCCATTGGTTTCGGACAAGAAGATTTTTTGTTTTTAGTTAAAAAATCTATTTTTAGCTCCTGTGATCTAGATATGCAATGGACCCAACCCATTTGAACAACTTTGAAAGAGGACCTTTGGTCAAATTCCAACCAGTGGTTCAGGAGGAGATGTTGTTTAAAGATTGTGGACGGACGAATGGACATACGGACGACGACGACGACAGACGGTGAGTGATCCCCCCTGGCGGCCATGTTTTTTGACGAATCTAAATGGCTTGAACAATCTCGGTAGAGGATCACCAAAAGAACATTTTTGCAAAATTATATTGAAATCAGTCCATTGGTTTCGGACAAGAAGATTTTTTGTTTTTAGTTAAAAAATCTATTTTTAGCTCCTGTGATCTAGATATGCAATGGACCGGACCCATTTGAACAACTTTGAAAGAGGACCTTTGGTCAAATTCCAACCAGTGGTTCAGGAGGAGATGTTGTTTAAAGATTGTGGATGGACGGACGGACATACGGACGACGAAGATGTCGACGACAGATGGTGAGTGATCACAATAGCTCACCTTGAGCCTTCGGCTCAGGTGAGCTAATAATGTTTATCTACAGATTCTTTTCTCCTAGAGCTCTGCCTGAAGTCAACTATCTATTTTACCAATATTGGGAAAGGAAGAATTTACTTCATCTACATCTTTCAAGTTATACTTCTGGGCCCAGTTGTTCAAAACTAACGATGTCGTTAGTTAACGATTCGTTAAAATTTATATCAAGTGATACGCAAATATGCTGAAATGTTTTGCTGAAAAAAATGTGAGTAGCTTTTGCACTGCAAAAGCTCTACTCACATTTTTTCAGCAAAAAATATCAGAATATTGTATATTGAATCTGCTAAAACAGTTAACGAAATGACCCTTAACAAGCTTGTTAAGCTAACAACACTCTGAACAACTGGGCCCAGATTTTTACTCTTTTATTTGTACTTTGTTTCCAAGGATAAATTTTATATGGGCCACGCTAAGCCAAAAAGGGCCTTCAAACATGCGCAAAATGTGAGGATCTACTCTCTATTGAAAGATTCTTTAGTATCCAATGCTTCTGTTAGCCAACAGTGAATACCCTGATCAGACTGTGCAGATGCACAGGCTAATCTGGGTCTTCACTGTCCGCATAAGTCTGAAGACGCTGTTTTCGCATGGTGCGGCCCATATATTTTCTTGTTGAACATATATGTAGGATGTAGGATATCATAGTCTACCATATTTTCCAAGCAGGAGAACAGACATTTTCAATTTCTGACAACAATAATAACCTACAATTATTGTGGTTTATGAGCATATGACCTCAATTAAACATTGCTAAAGAGTATCCACAAGATAAAGTGAATGAAATGAGAAATAGCAAAACATAGCAAAATAAGATGTTTCAAGCTAGTCAACCGAAGGTCCATTATATAGTTATCCTGACGGCCAAATTTTGTTTTTGTCTTAGAGTTATTATGATTGTTGTGTTATAGTGTTTTTATGAAAATATATCAAGACTCCATTCCTCGTGGAGCAGTAGCATCTCATATAATCACGAACATGCATATATTTTAGATAGTAGATTATTAGCTTATCAATGGTAAATAAAATACCTAGTTAGGCAGAAATAAAGGGAATACAAATGTCCCAAGTATTCTCGTTTCTTCTGCTTATTCTGATGCATGGTTTAAAATGTAAAATAGTACAATTAATTAAGCTGTAAGTTGTTCGAATCACGTATTGCTATTGTTATTGTAAGCTTTGATGATTACACATCGGGATACAGATTAATACAAATCTTCAAACTTTCTTCTGAATCCCATTTGTATAACTTATCAATGTTTGTACTAGTTTATATTATTATATCGAATTTATAAAAATAAAATATGTTTGAACCAAATGAGAAATAAAAAAATTCACTGAAATTTATGTCTATCTGCATACTAAAATGCGAAATATAAAACAATCAGTGAAGTGAAACTAACTGTAAAATTTTACTGTCGACTTCGTCTAGGGTGGACGAACAGATGGAAAATTGCACTCTTAAGTCTCCCATGCTAACGCAGCTGCAACAAAAATACCTTCAAGTTTTTTACATCAAAATGTTGCTACATTCAGAGGTATAAAAAAAGTTGTAGCATCATATTAATGATAATACAGCATGTTCTTACAGGGGTATATAGATCCAGATAAACTGATAAATTTGATAATTTAGGATAATTTTGGTGGGAGACCTATATACTAAAGGTCAGGGCATTTTATTTGATATCATATTTTCGCATGCATTAAAAATGGTCATATTTCTTCAGTTGAAACATGTGGCATCTCAAGCAGTCTCAAGACGATTCAAGTGAGATGCTACTGCATGTTTCTGTAGAAAAAGTAAGATGGAACATTTCACTGGATACCTCTTTAAAGGAGTGCACAGTTAATATGTTTCTGTCCTAAAAAGGAGACTAGAGTTTCCTAGGAAGCTCTACTGTAATCGTTTTTATTTATTTAAAAGGAGACACAAGTGAAGGGAAGCAGCTGATTTGATTCTCAGCAAAGCTATATTTTGAGCTAACTTGCCCTTCTCTGCAAAGCTCTGCCCCATTCTACCCTACCCTACTCTACTTTCTGCTACTCCACCCTACCCTTCCCACCTAGGATAGGCCAGGATAGAAGGGTAGGATAGGGTAAGAAAAGGATTAGGGGTAGGGTAATGGGTAGGGTAGGGTAGTGGGTAGAGTAGGGTAGTGGGTAGGGTAGGGGTTGAGTTGTGTGCAATAACGATATTGTTATAGTGTTAAGTAAAAAAATAGTGATTTCTAAGATGGCTGCCTGATGGCCATATTAGTCAACAGACTGGAATGGTTTTCGGGGGATGAGAGGAATCCATAAACAAAGTTTCAACAAAATTCCTCCATTGGTTATGGAAGAAATGCAATAACGGGGAAAAATCCAAGATGGTCAACATCGGCCATATTGGTTGACGGACTGGACTCAAATTCAGGCATGCACAACTAGACCATTTGGGGAACATCCCAGGCAAGTTTCTAAAACATATGAATGGTGGGCTTGGACGAGATGCGATAAGATTGCTACAGTTTTAAGTAAAGGGGAACACGATTTCTAAGATGGCCAATTGGCAATCATATTGGTTGACAGACCGAAATAGTTTTTTAGGAACACGCATCTAGGGGATGAGAGGAATCCATATACAAAGTTTCCATGAGATTTCTCCTCTTGTTAGGGAGAAGATGCTATACAGAGAAAATTTCAAGCCATATTTGTTGAAGGACCAGAAATGAATTTGGAATTTGGGCTTGCGCGACTGGGTCACTAGGGGAACATCCCAGCTTCAAAAAAATCTCATCAGTGGTTTCAGAGGAGATGTGATAGCAAGATTGTAACTGTAAAGTACAGGGGAGTTCGCGAATTCAAAGATGGCCGTCTTTTGGCAATATTAGTCGACGGACCGGACTCATTTTCTGGGAGACATATCTAGGGTTGAGAAGAATCCATAGGCAAAGTTTTGACAAAATTTCCTCATTGGTTATAAAGGAGATGCAATAACAGGAAAAATTCAAGATGGCTGATGGCAGCTATATTTGTCAATGGACCGGAACCAAATCTGAGCATTTGTTTGTGTTGAGGGTTTACGGCCTTGTCAACCTATTAGGGTCATGTCAAGTACTGCCAGTTTACCTAAGCACACTTTTATTGGGCAGGCTTAGTCCTCTGAGTGGTTAACCAGTATCGTGCACAACTAACAACTGCCCTTCTTGAATCAGTGGAGAGGAGGGAATGATGTAGAAAGTATTTTATGATCAATCTCCAGGAAAGAATGTTGCCCACCTGGTGGAGGTCAAACCCGCAACTTGATCACCAGTCGCGCACCCATCCAAATAAGCCACCGAGGCCGGCAAATTTTGTGTGCACAACTAGACCACGAAAGGAATATCCCTGATATGTTTTGGAAAAATTTAACCAGTGGTCTTGGAGTAGATACGATAATGAGACACTGGACAATCCCCCTGTGTGATAAGCTCTACCCATGGTTTTGTTTGTTTGTTTGATTTGATCTTAACCTCACTTTCAAGCTCTTTCAGTCATATCGCGACGGTGTCTGGATGTGGCAGGGAGCTCAATGCTCACTTTTAGAGTGCTGCCTCACTGAAATATCACTTCCCAGACACTTTGTCATGATATTCCACCCAGTCACATTATACTGACACTGAGCTGACCAGTTCTAGCTCTACTTTCTTAATGCTAAGCGCCAAGCAAAAGAGCAGCTAGTACCATTTTTAAAGTCTTCGGTATGACCCAGCCAGGTATCAAAACCTATGTTCTAAACAGTTTAGAGGACATTTGAATTGCTGATTCTATGCAGCTATTCTCCAGACCAATAATCACCAAATTTTCAGAATTCATCTTCAGTTTTAATTTGCTGAGACTACATTTTTTACACATACTCCGCATACTCTGCAGTATACCTTATTGACCACTCACAACTTTTGTACTCAAATTTTTGCATTAAAATAATATATGCAGGGGTATCTATGTAAGTGATGATATATTTATCTGTAGTTTTAGGCCATTCAAAAATTCTAGGCACAAACTTAAATGCCAAGAATGGTGAATTTTTAATAATTTCAGCAGAGAGTGCACACTCCAAAACTATACCATGAATGCCAAGAAATTACATTATCAAAGTCTTTATGGCAAAGTTTTTGTAAGATGCTAATATTTAGCTGTGTAAGAACATTTTCTTGGATATTTATGCACAGAATTTTCAATAAACGTATATGTTATTTTTAAATTTCAGAGGTGCATAATTTAAGGATTAACAGTGGCACTGATACATGTCAAAAAAAGCTTTTTTTTTGTAATCAAACCATCAGCAAATGATCAAATTTGCTTTTACAACAGAAACAGAACATAAGAATTATGTTGTGTATGATATGTCAAAATGAGGCAAGATAATTCAATTTAGATATACTTTAAAATGTCAACTACCCTTCTTGAGTTTGATGGGGCAATATAAGAAAAACTTAAACCAGATGATTTTGGAACTCTTTTTTTTTTCAGTCTAGTGAAAGACTATTAATTACATTCATATTAAGTTGGTATGCATAGATGCACAAGAAATGGGTGGGGCTAGAAATTTCTAACAGGCCCTCGTGCGCTCAATGGACGTATGCCTGATCAAGTTTCAAAACTCATTTATATGTCTGTTGTTAAATTCTGATTCGTCATTCGTTTACGGATTTATGAGCTTGGATAATGACGGGTACCATGACCACAACTACTTATATTTACATACCTGACTCACAGTCATGCACTGCTTCAGGATACATCTCCTGAAAGGAAGAAGAACAGAATTTATCCATTATCAAAATATGTATCTGTAATTATCAACATGTTAAATTAAGCATAAACAGATATTGTAAAACCTGTTTCCTGCCTTCTCCACAAATTTGTTTGAGTTGGAGTTTTATGATCAAGTCAACACTGTTATTATGTAGAGCACCGGTCAGTTTACTTGCTCACACATTTCCTAAGCAGGCTTAGTCTTCTAAGCGGTTTACCAGTACATGTGCACACACTTTCACTAGTAACTGACAAATGCCTTTCTTGAATCAGTGGAAGGGTGTGAATGACTGCAGAAATTGTTTGTTTGTGTTGAGGTTTTACGGCCCAGTCAACCCAATGGGGTCATGTCGAGCGCGGTCAGTTTACCTAACCACACGTTTACTGGGCAGGCTTAGTCCTCTAAGCGGTTAACCAGTATTGTGCACATTCTTTCGCCAGAAACTGACAACTGCCCTTCTTGAATCAGCGGAAGGGAGAGAATGACCGTAGAAAATATTTCATGATCAATCTCCACGAAAGAATGTTGCCGACCTCGGCGGGGGTTGAACCCGCGACCTCCTGGTCTCCAGTCGGACGGCGCATCCAACTGAGCCACCGAGGCCGTCATGATCAATCTCTGTGAAAGTTATGTGGCCAAGCTGGGATTCAAACCTGCAACCCCTAGATCTGCAGTCAGAACCACTACTGACTAAGCTATGGAGCCTGGTGACTTCAAAACAACAATAAGGTTTTAGCAACGTATTTCAAAAAAAAAAAAAAAAAAAAAGTGATTTCTTACTGTTCCATGAAAATGTATCTTGTAGGATACTCATCAGAAGTGTCTTGGCATTCTTGGCATGGCGCTTCTAATAAGTATCCACAACATATGATTTCACAGAGAAATAAGAGAAAAATATCAATACATTTTGGCTGAAAAAGCAGCTTATCTAAAGTTATGCCCTTATTCAGAGTAATCAGTAAGAAATGCAGTTACTGGGATTTTCCTACTCCTTTGAACTACGGGCCAGGGGCTGTTGAATTAGGAAATATAGCGGGTGAATGTATAAAATTAGGACTGGAAAAAATAAAACATGCATTTGTTTCAAATCAATTAAAAACTTAGTTCAGACCATGTTTTTCAATGTTTTTATTGATTTAAACTTGGGAGAATTACCCAGCAATTAATAAACTAATAAATAATGATGATCCTAATTTTACTCTAAATGTTGACATTTATATGTAAATACACCATCTGGACCTATGTGTCTGATGAAAGAATGAGTCTCAATTAAATCCAAGCTTACCTTCTTCAAGCAGCAGAATGCCCTGTTGGAAAAGAGAGAAGACAAAAATTCTTTGTCAACAGAGTGATAAAACCTGGTGTCCAAGATACGGGCCACAAATATAGCATTCCTGTAGTGCATCCAAGCAATATCATAATGGCCTTCTTTAAATAATGCATTCCCTTCATCTTTAAGATCATGCATCAGTCGTATCAGGGTTGCCTGTAATATAGAAAAAGAATAAAATCAGTTTTAGTGTTTAACCCATTATAGTCTGGAGACTCCCTAAAGGGTATTTAGCAAATAGTGCAGACTCAGATCAGACATTATGCAGTATCTGATCAGGGTCTCCACTGTTTCAAATAGTTAAGCCATTTTTCTCTAGGAATACCTAAATCACATAGCCTGGCATACCTAAAATCAAAATAAGAATATTCCATTTTATAGTGTGGGACTTAATTCAGTCTAGAATGGGTTAATACATGTTGCATCAAAAGATCATTTTTGCTTTATATTCTTGCTTTTTCTTTTTGCACCAAAAATATTATGGGTACGGTAAATGTCCTAAAATTTTGTAAACCAAAGTTCCTGACAAAATCACATATGCAAACAGTGTAGACCCAGAACAGACTTATCAGGGTCTACACATCAAATAGGAGTTCAGGCTAAATCTGCTTTATAAATGGCAGTGTATGTTTAAATAATGGATATCCATACTGCCAAACATCAATATTTGGAACTCCCACAGCATTTGATGGGAGTGACTCCAGGACTTCCCTTAAATCGAGCACTGGTTACACTGTTTACCATTCCACTACCAAGTATTTAAAGGAACAACTGCATAAAGAAAAAGCAAAATTTAGGCAAAAAAAAATATATGAACCATCATGTTTGAAAATTTAGGACATTTACCATATGTCTGTCTAATTCTTCATGTAAACATTGGGTTGTTACATGTACTTGTTGGAATCACCTTGGCAAGATGATTCCAATAAGTACAGACAACATATATATGTGCATACATATTAGAACACAGACAGGAAATTCCATATTTTCACTGTGGAATATGCAAAATCCAGTGAATACCGCACTAACTACTCACCGTATTTTCTCTAAGTATTGGGACATCTTATCTACTTACCATACTTGTCCTACAATTTGAAATATTCCATTCTACTACCTGTTGATGTGCCTAAAATATTGCTGTATGTACGGCAAACAGTGACACTGTTTGCCTAGTCAGACGCTGCATTCTGCGGCATCTGATCTGAATCTACACTGTTTGCAAAGGCATATCTGTCCCATTACTTAGGGTTATTATGGTACCTTACTTGTCTAAAATTTGAAAGAGTACATTCTACTTTTTGCTGATGTACATAAAATATTGCTGGATGAGTGGCAAACAGTGTAGATCCTGATCAAACACTGCATTTTGTGGTGTCTGATCTGGGTCTACACTGTTTGCATGGGTAGGTCTGTCCCAATACTTAAGGTTATTACCATATTTTATTGCAAAAACAAAAAAAAAATACTGCTAAATTATCCTATTTAATACTTAAGTTCTCACTAGAAATTTGATAAAAGGAGTCCCTCAACCATTTTCTCCTAAAAGTAGAAGTCCCACTAAATAGACCACTAGGTAGTTTGGTTAAATTTCTCAGAAAAATATGCATCCCAACCACCAAAATAGGAGTCCTGGACTCCATACCGTAGGCATGCACTACCCGCAGTTGTATAAAACCCGCATCCTATTTGTAAGCTCAAATCCCTGAGAAAAAAGTAATTTTGGATGTAAAACCCACATCAAGAAAATGCCAAAAACAGTTGGGATCTTGAACAGAGAAAGGGCCATCAAATTTACATTTTTTTTTTTTTTTTTTTTTTTCACATTTGAATACAAAAAAAAAGTGCATCTATCATTTTCGATATCAATAGCCTATCAGTCCAGAATTTTTTTTTTTTTTTTTTCTGTATTGTTCGGTATTTAATTCTTTTAAAAGCTCAAAACAATAAATTGTGATTTAATTTCATTATTAAATCGGCTAACATGTTCATTATTTCCATTTACATAAATATCCTTAATGATGTTTACTGTCACGTCTGATGCAAGCAGCTGATCGTCGGCATCTTTGATACATTCTATTTTCCTTCTAAGAGAGATAACTGCTACAGACTTATGCACTCAATACCATAATTAAGCATGCCCTTGTTGCTGCTGGTCTCCCGCGTCATATACCGGTAAGTAGCTTTACTACCGTGTATATGGAACACAACCATCCACGTGACAAATAAAAATGGCTGACTGAATCAAAACAATTAAATGAATGAATGATTAACTGGCCAATTAACGGAATTCCCAGCAGGCTTCAAAGAGACACTTTGCATAATTAACATACCAGCAGATACAAACATGAATACGCATATCGTACATGACTTATTTTGCTCTCGAATCCCTTGAAAGTGGCATAATAATGGGAAAATGTCACAATACACATCGAATTTCATGGAATAAAAAAATCCCTGAAATTATTGTTCAGATGCATTAACCGCATCCCTTTGTCATGCTAAAGATACGGAGTGAAAGAAGTGCGGGTAGTACATGCCTGTATACGGTATTTGGAATTAATGAGAAGCCTGAATATCATTGTGGGGCTATGAAAATCTGTCATATGCCACCTTTGCTGTGGACACCAGAGTTACTTTTGTACTAACATTACAACTTACCTTATTGACTTTGGGTTCATCATCTCGACTGCAACAAAAAGAAAAGAGGTTTATTATTAATCTCCTATCATAGCTCCAGATAAGGCACTTTTTTTTTCAACCAAAATGTACCCATATTTCCCCATTTCTCCATGAAAACATGTTGTGGATACCCATTAGAAGTGCCTCTGCTAGGCACTTCTAATGAATACCCACAAGGTATGTTTTATGGAGATATGAGAAAAATATCATGTGGATATCTCTTTTTATTTGGAGCAATGCCTATGTTGTATAGCTTTGGAATAAAAACTCTTTACACATAGATTTTTCTGCTCCCGATTCAACAGCCACTCAATAATCAAAAACATGAGCAGCTAGTGTCTTGCTATGTTTTATTCGGGCTTTACGTCGCTTTCAACAATCTTTCAGTCATATCGAGACAGTGTCTTTTAGAGTGCTGCCTCACTGAAATATCATGCCCTAGACACTTAATCTGATATTCTACCCAGTCACAAAATACCGACACTGAGTTGACCATTTCTGATTCCTAGCTCTACTTTCTTAATGCTGAGCGCCATGCGAAAGCGCAGCTAGCACCATTTTTAAAGTCTTTGGTACGATTCAGCCGGGGATTGAACCCGCAACCTCCCGGTCACAAAGCTGATGCTCTACCAACTGAGCCACTGTGTCGGTTACAGCTGGTGTCTCTTGTGCTTATCATACTGAAACTGAACTACCAATTTCAAATATGATACATCCAACATAGCTCCAGACAAGGTGATTTTTTCATCTGAAAAGTACTGTACTAATAAAATGTATAGACTTTGCATCTTTGTATCTTATTTCTCCATGAAAACATATTTTTGCTGGCACTCATGAGAAGTGCCTCACTCACCGCTCCATGAAAATATGTTGTGGTTACTCATTAGAAGAGCTTCAGCACTCCACAATCATAGCAGCAGTTAAGGCGCTTTTTTCATCCGAAAAATGCTGATATCTTTCTTATTTCTCAACAAAAACATATGTTGTGGGTACTCATTAGAAGCGCCTCAGTGAGGTGCTTCTAATGAGTACCCACAATATATGTTTTCGTCGAGAAATAAGAAAAATATTATGTGGATACCCCCTCTTATCTGTAGCTATGACAATAACATATGTTGTGGAACATACTCATTAGAAATGCCTAATTGAGGTGCTTCTAAATTTTAATAAGTTCCCACAATTTATGTTTTCTTCACACAAAGGCACTTCTTATGAGTACACACAACATGATTTTGTGGAGAAATAATGTACTGTGTCCAGTTGTTCAAAGCTAACGACATCGTTAGTTAACAATTTGTTAAAATTTACAGAGTGATATACAAATATGCTGAAATTGTTTGCTGAAAAAATGTGAGTAGTTTTTGCAGTGCAAAAGCTACTCACATTTTTTTCAGCAAAAAATATCAGAATATTGTATATTGAATCCACTAATAAACCAGTTAAGGAAATGACCCTTAACGAGCTTGTCAAGCTAACGACCCTTTGAACAACTGGGCCCTGGATATATCCCTTGTTATCAGGAGCTATGAAGTCAACTTCAATTCATAATATGTGTGTCAAAATACATGGCCATTTCAGATAAACAGTTTCCCTTAACCCTTATCCTGCTGAATAATTTAATTAGCCACACCCAATTCTGACTATCAGCCAATCAGATTACATCATATAATATTTTCGTTCAAATTCACAAACTGAATGACGAATAGTGTAGATCCTGATCAGATGGCTTCTTCAGAAGCCATCTGATCTGGATCTACAATGTTTGCAAAGGTAGGGGTTGTTGTGAACAGCAGGATAAAGGTTAAAAGATGAAATTTCTCCCTACTTTGGCCTGAACTGTCTCAGACTTAGTCTATTTATAAAACAAGGAGTATTTGAGTATATATGGGATAATATAATTTGCCAGTTCTCAATAAAATCATACACTATGGATTTGCATTGCCTCACTGAAAACTAATGGAATACGGGATAATGAGGTCCATCTTAAAAGTTTAAGGAGCCCAGACTCAAAAATGGCAAGTGTGTAGTCCTACAGAAGTCAAGATAAAAGGACTTCTTTCCAAAAATTCATGGATGAATGCAAGTACACAAACACAGACAGAACAACTAACACCAAACTGGTGACCATGTCTCAATCACTCTAAGCAGGATAAAAAAAATTGGCCATTATGTCTCACTTACTGCAAGTGGGCTAGACAAAAACAGCCAAGCCCACCCTGCACTGGCTGCAAGCACAACAACATTGCCCTGTCTAAAGCTAAAGCAGTAGATGTCCCAATCTTAGCTCCATATAAGAGAGGTATCCAGATAAATATTTTCCTTATTTCTTCATGAAAACATATGTTGTGGGTACTCATTAGAAGTACCTCAGCGAGGCACTTCTAATGAGTACCAACAACATATGTTTTAATGGAGAAATAAGGAAAATATCAGCATTTTTCAATTGAAAAAAGAGCCTTATCTGGAGCTATGCCAGCGCTGAATGTTGTATGGCAATTTGTACCCTAACCCCTCTCTCTCAAGATTTATAGTCTGGAAACAGTACGCACTGTCAGCATTCTTTGAAAGATGGAATGGTGAAGGCATAAAATTATCCTCATGATATTAAAGTTATTCTCTTACTCAGAGTGTTAGCATTAGAGGAAGATTACATGTACTTACACAAGTAGGTCCCAGTGAGGTTTTATCCTTTCCTTTCTGTCTTCTCGCTTTCTCATCTCTTCAAAGTCAGGCGGCACATCCCTGGCATAAATCTGATCCCATGGAGGGTCCATCACTACGAAAAATGAGAAAGAGATGTCATAAAATAAAGTTTGCCTTGTAATTGACTGTAACAGATCACGGTTTTCCCTCAGGGTTTTAAAGTGAGGTCCCAGGGACTCACTTATGTGGAGTTAAGGGGTCCTTCAATAAAATCTAGGGGTTTATTGTTTAAAAGAGGATCCTTTAACACTAATTGCAACTGCAGCAGATTTTTTCAGAGAAAATAAGGCTTGACATTTCATTAATTCATGAAAATAAAATCAATTTTGACTGTTGTCTGCTACAATTTGCTTTGTGCTTTATGGGTTAACTATTGCTATAATATTGATAATTCCTGGACTTTAGACCATGAATAGATTAAAATACAAAGCCACAGATAAAATTAATTTTGGATTTAGTTCAGTATCGCCACTCAGGACTCTTTCATCTAGTTTTAATGCTTAGCACTCTGGGTAAAATTTTCAGCAGACGACATTTTGAAATATTTTTCTTATTTTTCTCAGAAAACAGGATTTGACATTTCATGCAAATTGTCTCCTAAGGAGACAATTTGCATGAAATGTCAAATCCTGTTTTCTGGGAAAAATAAGAAAAATATCATCAATCTGTCGTCTGCTGAAAATGCCCAGAGAGTGGTAAAGGTTAAAGAGTCCTGAACTTCTCGTGGGGGTAAAGACTGCCAAAATGCAAGCCAGGTTAAATCCTGCAGATGGCTTTATATGTTCGCTGTGTACCATAATTCATATACAGTTTTGAACACCTGAACTTAGGGAATACAGTCGACTCTCGTTATCTCGAACTCGCTTATCTCGAATAACCGCTTATCTCGAAGTGAAAATCTGGTCCCTGTTTTAACACAGATCTACCAACAGACAACAAAATATTGTGGAAAAGAGGAGAAATTGCTCCTAACAATTTCTCCTCTTTTCCACAATATTTTAAATATATCTATAACTTAAGAGTCAAATTACATATTCATTCTGTTAAAGGTGTTTGTTCGATTAATTGTTTTTTTCCTCAGTTTCGCAAATCTGATATGTGGAAGTACGGATATCTCGAAGTGTTTCATGGAGTCCCTTGGAGTTCGAGATAACGAGAGTCGACTGTATTTAGAGAAACAGAATAATGCTGGATAACTGATAAATTGCTTATAATTAGTTTAGAAGCAATAGTTCACACTCCATACTTCCTAATACCATTGTAGTTACTAGCTGAGAATATGTGTAAATAAATAATGAATTGAAAAGTTTCCAGTTCAACTGAGGCACTTTTAATCAGTACCACAGGACTGGTGTTAACCTCTGTCATGCTGAATAAATTAAGATGCCACACCCACTTCTAATTTCCAGCCAATCAGATTACTTGATCTGGGTTTTTAATAGAAATTCGCATATTTAACATGATATGACAAACAGTGCAGATCCAGATCAGTTGGCTTCTTCTACACTGTTTGCTTAGACAGGGCATGTTGTGTTCAGCAAGAGAAGGGTTAATGGAGAAATAAAAAAAATATTTTGTGGCTAAACCCTCTTATTTGTTTGTGTTGAGATTTTATGGCCCAGTCAACCCAATAGGGTCATGCCGAGTGTGGTCAGTTTACAATACATAACCACACGTTTACTGGGCAGGCTTAGTCCTCTAAGCGGTTAACCAGTATTGTGCACATTCTTTTGCCAGAAACTGACAACTGCCCTTCTTGAATCAGCGGAAGGGAGAGAATGACCTTAGAAAATATTTCATGATCAATCTCCACGAAAGAATGTTGCCGTCCTTGGCGGGGGTTGAACCCGCGACCTCCTGGTCTCCAGTCGGATGGCGCATCCTTAGTGTTAATTATATTTATCTGGTTTCACCTGAACCCCTGCCCCTGACCAAGAAAGACAAGAACCATGAACTGGAGAGGCAAGCCCAAGTTATCTGAGCTATCCTGGTCATCTTTTTTTACCATATATTACCAAATATTACGCTTAGATAAAGGACAGGTTTTGCCTTAAATACTGGATAGGAGGAAAGTGCAAAAATCAGGATATACTTGAGACAAAGACATAATCGTATGGGCCACATGAAAGCCCTTAAAACTCAAAAATTAAATTTTAAACTAGATATTAGAAAAGTGACCAATAGCTCTACCTAACTTCAATCAAATAATTATATGCTGATAAGCCTGTTTGCTTGGATGATTATAATGATGAAAGACTTCAGTAAAAATATTGTAATCATAGGACAGTTCTAGTACCATATTTTCATAATTCATATACACCGGGCCGACAAACACTGCAAGCTCAAGCCCACAACCATCTGTTTTCTTATACTCAATTTCAATGGAAAAATTGTATTTTCAAAGGATTATACTAAGACTCATTCATCTAGATACATTTATATTATGGTAATTGTAGCAAACTGTGCAGATTCTACAAGAAAAATACAGGGCACAATTTTTTTTTCTCTCCTTTATACATGCATATTCATTTGCTAAGCTAAATATTATTTAAACAATTCTATCGTTTTAGAACCACTTTAAGAACTATCATATTTATTTTAAGAAATACTCCAACTCTAATGGTCAAATGCATTCAAAATTGACTTTAGTCCAATAAAATATCTTTCACCCAATTTCATCTTAGGAAAATGTCATTTTAGGATTCTTGAATAGCAACAACCAGGGGTATTTATCCAAATAACTGCGGAAAGACTTATTTTTTAATAATTAAAACACATTCAAAGCATAGGATATTTAAAACAGATATATTACTCCTACTATTTATTGGAAAAAATATAGCTGGTTGTCACCAGACTTTTAGGTCTGCTGACAACTGGTTGTCACCAGACCAAAAGTCTGCTGACAACCAGTTGTCACCAGACCTCGCCAAAAGCAAAACAAAACCCCTTCAGGAATGTGTGTGAATGTTTGAGGAACCTACTTTTGAATAAATTTGATTGTTCTTCACAAGTTCATTTTCGGTCATTCTTGCAACATGTTATCCCTACTTTATTGTGTCTTAGCCAAGAGGTTTTCCAAACTACAGCATAGCAGGTATCCAGTTTTTTAATCCAGGGCTTTTAGACTATCTTATGAGTATTACGTATTATGTGTAAATAGAGACCCTCATGAATTGTAAACAGGGTATTGGGTAATTAACTACGATTTTATATTTGACACTGGTATCGTCCCGTATCATGTTCTCAACATACCCTAATTCTCGATAGTTTTCTGTTGCATGCTTTTTCGAGATTTTGACGTAACAAAGCCGGATGTAAATACGGAAGTGTCGACTGTTTGACAGCTAGCAATTATCAAAGATTTGTTGAAAAAAAAAATGTTTCGAGTAAATGTAAGAAATTAATCCTTACTTTATTTTCACAGTGCTTGCATTAAGGGAAGTCTGGGAGTCAGAGACTCCCAAAAATTGCCCTGGGACTTCCAGAAATCAATGCCAGGAAGTCTGGGACTCCTTAAATTTTAAAGCTATTTAGTCATTTATAACAAAATTTTAGAATGAATTTATGTGTTATTTAGCTTAAAAATGGTGGGTTTTACTTCATAAATGAGAGTTTAAGAATATTGAGTTGAACTTCTGAAAGTGAGTGAAAAAATTTGATCCCCAGGACTTCCAGATATTGGAGCTAGGAAGTCCTGGGACTTCCTGATTTTGACAGTGCAAGCACTGTTTTCGCGATACTTCCTGATTTTGACAGTGCAAGCACTGTTTTCGTGTTTTCCTACCGTTTTTTTTTTTTACTATTACCAAATTTTCTTTGACTTCTATTGTCTATATTTTCATAAAGAAATATCTGTTGCTACCGACGTTACTCTGTGTTTGCAGAAGCTTCCCATTATTAAAAATAGCCGATGACATTTTTGTGGGATTACGCTCTGAAAAAGTATGGAAACTCAAATGCACCCTCGTTCTTACGATTTCTATGTTAACAATTTTAATTCAAATGCGTTAATTTTCTATACATATATATTTCCATGAACAGCCTCAAGTGTACAAACTTAAAATATAGAATTTACGCAGAAAGACACAATTTATATACAGTCACGAAAGTGTAGCAGCATTATATTTAAAAGAAATGGGTTTCTTTTTTCTTTTTACTTAAACAAGCTAAAGACCATGACCTTGACAAATGTATTTAGCACTGTTTGGAAAAATGCTTTGTTTTTGTTGTTGCTGTTGTTTTTATAGTAATTGAATGAGTTTGTGAATACGAATATAAACTATTCATACTCATTCATACATTCATTATATAATGAAATTAGAATCAGCCTGAAAGGTTCTATTTCAAAATGTAAAAGGGTTATCCTGCGACTTTAACTGAACTAAGTAAAACATCATGTCCAGATTGGAAACCACAGAATGCATTCATGACGGATTGGCTGAGTAGAATAAAGCTTGTCACATAACAGAATCTGCAGGAATCAACTTGAAATTCAAAGGTAATTGTTGCTAATATTAAATGCTTTGAAATCGCCATGTTTTGTTTGATTCTTCATCAATTTTATTTATTTTTACAGCAATTGTCATAAAGGGGTAAATTGTAGGTGCTAAATAATTGTAAGTTTTTTTTTGTGTAAAGCTACCTTCAAAGATATCCGTCATGCACAGCAAAACATTATATCAAGTTTTATGCGCCGGTAATGTTCAGCAGAATGCCACATGTAAGCCACCATACCTTGTTTCTAACTTAAGGGTTCTACGCAAGATTGACGTCATTGAAAATTCCTATCGAGAACATAATATGCTATTTTTCATTGGTTCAGTGTGACCTCATAAACTTTATCATATCTGATCAACCCTAAATGTGTCAAGATGACTGAAATTTATTGCGAACTGAAAGTAAAATGATGCATCTCATAATTGTAGCAGGTACAGTCGAACCTCGTTATCTCGAACTCGCTTATTTCGAATTACCGCTTATCTCGAAGTGAAAAATCTGGTCCCTGTTTTAACATGAAACTATGACAACAGGTAACAAAATAATGTGGAAAAGAGGAGAAATTGCTCCTAAGGAGCAATTTCTCCTCTTTTTCACATTATTTTATATATATATATATTTCTAACTTCAGGAGTCAAATTACATATTCATTTGTTAAATGTGATTGTTCAATTTATTGTTTTCCTCACTCTCTCAACTCTGATATGTCGAAGTACGGATATCTCGAAGTGTTTCAGTGAGTCCCTTGGAATTCGAGATAACGAGAGTCAACTGTATTTGAGGCCTTGCCGAAATGCATTTTAGCGACTTAAACATCAATAAACTATCGAAAACTGAGTACTCCAGAATACTCCAGCTACCTAGAGGTGTGTCAGGATTGGCAGAATTTTTATACAAGATAGAAAGTGGGGTTTTGGAGAAAATTCATTCAGGACAAGAAAGACAACAAAAATCAAGACTGTTGGAGTAAAGTGCTCTACCATTATTTCTCATCCTATAGAAAATTCTGATAATACAGCTTCAAATATTGTTGATCAGCAGCTATAATGGTTGTCAGTTTAGCTGACAGTTGGATGCGAGAAATAGCCTAGACTCATGGGTTTTGACGCACTTAAGCATTATTTGACATGTCATTAATTTCACGGACAACTCCCAGTACATTTGTTTTGTGTAAGACAATCATGGACTTCTAGAACATTATTTAATATCATTAAAATAAATTTGCATCAACTGCCTTCATAAATATTCCAAGTGAAACAGGACCACCATGATGATTGTCATTTTGGTTTACACTCATATGAAATGACGCATCTAATAGGCTGCTATTTTTCTTGCAAGATAGTAATTTAAGTTTTACAATAATACCAGGACCATGTTCAGGTAGCATCATTTGTCTGTTAGAGCAAAATAAAATGAAAAGAATCACTGTTGAATGACACCTGTATACATTTTAAAAATCTGACCTCATTTTGTGAATTGCTGCCATTTTTATGTCTCACTTTTAAGGGGTAGGGCAGTTGAAATGCTTCTTTCTCCTGCTTGCATGTACAAATTTGCCACATGTCTTAATAAAATATATTCTAAATAGATATTTATTGTCAGCAAAAATATTTTTCATCAAATTATTTATGCTTGGCATCAAACAAATACATAGGAAAATACTTTATGAATTTCTCTTCTTCCAGTTGCAAAATATTTTCATATAAGACCTTATATTTATTTGAAAAGTAATATTGTGTATGCAATTGCATTTCAACCATATATCATACTTGTGAATAAATGCATCAGGTGACATTGTAACAGACAAGCATGTTTGATTCAGATGTAGCTGATGCATCTTTATAGTTTTGAGCTTCAATTCAAAGGAAAAATGTGCTTTAAGCATTTCTTTCAAAATGTTGACCATTCATGGTTACATGGTTGTAATTTTCCAAGAAGGTCCTAGAATTTCTACTTAAACACCTGGATGTGACTCCTTTATGTTGCTCTACCCCAGCGATGAGGCATTACAAAAAAGTTTCTGCATTACGAAAACACGCCTATTCAAATATATTGAAAATTTCACCACCAAAAACTGAATGTTTTCAGATATAAATTCTCATATATATATCTATATATATTTCATATTTCTGCTCAAACATAGATTGTGGGTCCTCGTTAGAATCGCCTCACCGAGGCAGTTCTAATGAGTATCCACAATCTATGTTTTTCAGCAGAAATAAGGAAATAATGTAGTAGTATATATAGTAAGGGTTCTGGACCACCCCCAAGATCGGGCCCCAAAGGGGCTCCCACGGAGATAAAAAATTGGCAGCTACGTCGAGACGCTCCCAAACAATTCCGTATGTACGTCGAGACAACTTCCTCGCAGGATTGGAGAAGAAAACCAGGTGCTAGATCAGCTTATTGCGAAACAAACTCCTATTTAGACATTAAGTTGCAACAGGTATACCCACACCGCGAGATCAGCTTATTGCAAAACGAACTCTTATTTAGACATTAAGTTGCAAAAGGTATACCCACACCACGATAGCAATGATGACGCAGTGAAGCATCTCGCTAAACTGCTTCGATCGGGGGCTATTATGCCACAAACCTATGTGGAAGGTCTGAGCGCTCTCCCAGACGAGATCCAGGGGCCACCCACCCCAACCCCACGCAGGCGACAGCCCATCCCGACTCGGCGTGAACAGCCCACCCCGACCCCGCGCGGTCACCCGACGGCTGAGATGGACGCCTACATCGAGATCCTTTCACAAATGCCCGACGAGCGGCCCATCCCGGCCCCACGCCAGCGAAGGCCTATCCCAGCCCCGCGCCAGCTGGTGTTCCACCGGACTTGCTGGGTCATCGACTCATTCCTGCGAGGATGGCAGATGGATGTGCCTCAAGGGGACCCCATGGTGCAGACCACAGGGCTTTCTTAGAGGGGGTGCGACCACTGATTCGGGCCAATCTCGAGGAAGAGATCAAGGCTCTGAATGGAATTAAATTTCAGCTGGCTCTCAAGGTACAGCTTCGGAAGGACAAACCAGACAGCAGTGAGGAGTACACAGACCCTGTGCTGCGCCACAAGCAGGAGGCTATTCTGCAAAACAGTGAAAGACCCTCAATCAAGCTTTCCCCACGATCAAAGAAACTCTGGAGATGTGGACTCAGAGAGGGTCAGGTTGGGTTGTAGATCGAGTGGAAGTTCTTTGGCTGGACATCGCCAGATATCAGCCACTAAGAGGAGGCTCCTACATTCCACTACCGGCAGCGGTGCGACTTAAGAAGGCAGTTGTCAATGTAAAAAACAAGGATGACCACTGCCTGTGGTGGGCACTCAGATCAGCCCTATTCCCAGCCCGTGATCATGTTGACAGACCGTCAAAGTACCCTACTGATGATGGTCTGAGCTTCGAAGGGATCGATGCTCCCACACCAATCTCTCAGATTAAAAGAGCTGAGCGGCAAAACAACCTGACCATCAACGTCTTTGGGTGGGATAAGGGGGTGATTGTTCACCACATCAGCAAACAGCCCGAAGACATGCCAAGGATCAACCTGCTGCTGACTGAAAAGGCTGGCAAATTCCACTACACCTGGATCAAGGACCTCAATCGCCTGCTCCACAACCAGAGCAAGTGCAGTAACCGCAAGCACTACTGCGAGCGCTATCTTCATGGCTACACAAGGGAGGATCTGCTAGAAGCCCACAAGCTAGAGTGTCATGGGATCGACCAGACAGCAGTACAGGTGGAGATGCCAGAAGAAGGTAAAAACAAGCTGGCCTTTCAAAACCATGACAAGCAGCTGCCAGCCCCTTACATCATTTACGCCGACTTCGAGGCTCTCACCACCAAAGTCGAGGGACCTGAGCTCGACCTCCCAAAGAGCAACACTCAGAGGATGCAGCACCATGAGGCTTGTAGTTATATCGTTGTTCGGTGTGACGGCCAGACAGAGCCACCAGTCGAATATCATGGTCCCAATGCAGCAGAGCACTTCTTAGAATCACTGCAGGAAGAAGAGCGCAAAATCAAGGGCGTGCCAGCTGATCCTAAGGCCATGAGGATGACGCGAGAGGACTGGCATTCCTTCCACACCACTGAGACGTGCCACGTATGTGACAAACCCCTCGAGGGTGACTCTCTGCATGACCACTGCCACATTACAGGAAAATATCGAGGGGCAGCCCATAAAGCCTGCAACCTCAAGCTACGGCTAAATCCCAAAACCGCCCAGATCCTGGTCGTCTTCCACAATCTGCGGCAGAGATCTCATTAACTCCAGATTTGGAGTAAGTTACTCCAACTTTTCATTTCTGACTCCAACTTTTTGGAAAGTCTCAATAGATAGGTATGGTAAAACTCCAACTTTTTCAGGAGGACAGCATTTTACTCCAATTTTCAAAATCCTAGTGAGAACCCTGTGCGGGGCTATGACTCCCACCTGCTGATGCAGGCCATCTCGAAGGTGGAGGGCGCGATAAGCTGTATCCCCAACAACACAAAGAAGTATATCTCCTTCTCCCTCAGGCAACTGCGCTTCATTGAAAGCGCCCAATTCCTGCTAGCCTCTCTCGATAAGCTGGTTGTGGCGAACCCGCCAGAGGCTTTCCGGATAACAGCGCAACAGAGAGCTCCTAATGAGGAAGGGTGTGTACCCTTACGAGTACATGGACACCTGGGATCACTTCACTCCCCCCCGAAGGAGGTCTTCTACAGCAACCACTCTGATGTGCATAGTGACGAGGACTACGCCCATGCGCAAAAGGTCTGAGAGACCTTTGGGTGCAAGACCCTGGGTGACTACAGCGACCTGTACTGCTGCACCGATGTCCTGCTGCTCGCTGACGTGTTCAAGACCTTTCGGCGGACCTGCAAAAAGCAGTACCGTCTGGACCCTGCCCAGTACTACACCAGCCCGGGCCTTTCGTGGGACGCCTTACTCAAGAAGACAGGCGTTGAGCTAGAGCTGTTTACAGACTACGATCAGCATCTGTTCATTGAGAAGGGCTTGCGTGGAGGCATCTCAATGGCCTCAAAGCGCCACGCCAGAGCAAACAATCCCCTGGTCGAGGGGTACGACCCAGGGCAGCCGTCGCCACATCTTATACCTCGATGCGAACAATCTCTACGGTCGGGCTTTCGGTGGGTGGATGACTGCCAGCAGCTGGCAAAAACTATCGCAGAGCAACCTGCTGACAGCCCCGAGGGCTACATACTTGAGGTGGACCTGGAGTACCCAGAGGACCTACAAGACGCGCACAATCCATATCCGCTGGCACCGGAGCGCATGGTGATTCAGAAGGAGTGGATGTCGGAGTATCAGCACAACCTCAGCGTTGGGGTGGCGCCAACAGAGGTTGAGAAGCTGGTCCCAAACCTCCGTAACAAGGACCGCTATGTGCTTCACTATCGGAATCTGCAGCTATACATGACTCTGGGCATGCGTCTGACTAAGGTCCATCGTGCCCTCTGGTTCGATCAGAGTCCTTGGATGGAGCCATACATCCAGATGAATACTGAGCTCCGGAAGAAGGCCGCCAGCAGCTTTGAGAAGGACCTCTACAAGTTGATGAACAACTGAGTCTTCCGGAAGACCATGGAGAACCTGAGGAGGTGGGTTGATGTGAAGCTACAAGGTATTTTCTGCCTGTTCAGTGGGGCCGAAATTCGGCCCCATTCCCAATGCCAAATATCCTCTATTTTTCCCAATTTCATCATAATTTTTCCCAAATAAATGAAGAAAAAAAATGCCACAAAAAAAATAAAACAAAACAACAAAGCGTCGACCTGAATGCACCAATTGATCATGCAGTGTCTGTACCACAAGTAGTTGTAAACGGCTATTGATTATACTGGTTACCGGCTATGTATAATGGCGATATCAAATTTACATAAGTAGGCTGGGGCCTAAAACGATGTGCGCGCATATAAAAATACGAAAATAATGTTAGTAAACCTAGCTTTACTTTGACAGACTAATCAAATTATCGGTCTTAAAATGTTATGTTTCTGGACTTGTAAACAATCATCATGTCACACTCAACATCTCTTAACAGCAAATATTACACAGAAAAGATAAAAAACAAGATGCTCTCTTGCTTAAAGCTTTCCTCATTTGGTTTCAACTGAGCTAATCAAGCAGTGACTGATTAGTCATTACCATCATCAACTGATATGTTTCCGAGTACAAGCTGAGAAGCGGAGAAATTTAAAGATTCCCCGTCGTTACGTAAAACATCTAAGAAACAGGAGGACATATCCGATTCTAAGCCAGAATTAGATGAAGGTCAGAGCCAACAAGTATCAACCAGCCCAGAAAGCAACACATGATCAGATTCTGATATTTCTACGTCTGAGCCAATTCTAAATGAAAAAGGTTAAATTTGATCTGAGAAAATTTGAAAAAAAAAAAAAAAAAAAAAAAAAAAAAAAAAATACTTTCAATTTTTCATCTGCTGAATATGAGTTACCGGTAACTATCAACTTCAAAAGGCTATGATGAGCATCACGTCATTATCCTGGCATTTCTCAGATGAAATTGTGTTCCCAGTTTTGGTGTTTTGTCGATAATTTTTCCCAATTTTGCCCAGGGGCCTTTTCCCAAAATACCTGGATAAAGCCCTGAGCTAGTGCGATCAAACAAGGAGGACAAACTCAGGCCCCTCATCGCCGGCCCAGCATTTGCTCGGGCTAATATCTTCTATGACAACTTGACAGCTATCCAGGTCCGCAAGAGCTGCCTAGTGCTCAATCGCCCGGTGTTCGTGGGGATGAGCATTCTGGATCTCTCCAAGCACCTGATGTACAACTTCTATTACAACCAGCTCCGAGGGCAGTACGGGGATCGTTGTCAGCTCCTCTACACCGACACCGACAGCCTCCTCCTCGAGGTCCAGACGGAGAATGTCTTCAGGGACATGCCCCCACGCAGAGCTTTACGACACCTCAGACTACCTACCGGAGCACCCACTACACAGCATCGCCAACAAAAAGGTGTTGGGGAAGATTAAGGACGAGTGTGCAGGGCGCCCCATCGCCAAATTTATCGATCTGCGCCCCAAGATGTACTCAATCCTTGAGGCCGTCACTTGGGTGATAAAAGTCGGCGAGCTGGTGCTCGGGGCCCCAGGGGGTCGAGGTTGTGCCCGGTGACCTGCGCATATTCCTGCATTGCAGCTTCAACATCCCGGAATGTCTTAACAGCATGACCTTGCCGGCGAAGTTCCTCATTGATAAAGTCGAGGCCCTCGGTCCGTTTCCGGGACCTGTGCGGCCTGTAGCTGCTCGACTGCTTTATCGTGCGCTTGCACTCTTCGTCGACGCCAGAGCTCCTCAGCATCCGTGAATAAGTAAATCGATCCCGAGAACGCAAGGCCGTTAACCAGGGTGCCCCCAACTAGCATTGCAATGCTTGCCATTACTTCATGATATCAGCAGGAATGATTCCTGTTTAATTAGCAGGTCCCTGGTTCCCATGACCAGAGCGACGTCTAGCACCACCATGCCAACGTCACAGGGCGTTGGATCAAGCTTGGGGGTGCTTCGCCCCCATCGCCATCTTGCCGAGCAGGGCGCACCCCATGGCCAAGCCAGAGACGACCGCGCTGTGGTAGAGTGCGTTCAACTTCTTGATTTCGCTGTTGTCCAGAGTGTCGATTTGATCGGCGGTGAATTCTGAAGGCCAGGCGGACCACCAGTCCGTACAGCCTGGCTTGGCCTCCCGCGGCGATGGCAGCGAGCCATCTGGGTGTTTTTGCACCCGTTCTTCCTCCAGCGGCGCATCTGGCGTTGCCGCTGCCGGTGGAGCCCCCTCGGCTAGACCAGCGCCAGTGCCCTGCGGGTCAGCAACTGACATCAGCTCATCGATCAGTTCGTCACAGTCCATTTCGCCTATTACAAGCCGGCGGTCCCATCTAATATTGAATGCGACTCGGTGCAGACACTGTGCGATTTGCCAAGCAATGAAAACCAGCCTTACCAAATGCGTGCCAAGCGACAGTCCTTCAGTAACAGGAAGCATTGCTACACAACTATATAAGCAGCAGGCTGATCTGTTTTCAACAGAAGTTTGGTGTGTTTTCTCTCGGCTAGCTGCTGCCGCACCAACGCCCGCTGTTCTCGAGTCGGTATCACGTCGTTCTCCCGCAGGCAGTCTTCAAAGCTGTCGTGATCCTTGCAATGGAAGAGTGCGACCCAGCGCGTCTGCTCGCGCAAATCCTTCAGGACTGAGTTGTATTTCTGGGTGAGGACCCAGACGCTTATGTTGGCGTGGTGCCCCGAGATCGCTCGGACAGCATGTCTTTCTTCTTCGTCAGAGCCTTCGTGGCCGAGTAGTCGTCGATTATAAAAAGTGCTGGCTCACCCTTAAACACCAGGTAGAAGGCCCGCAGGTAATCGTGAAGGCGCTCACCGGGGTCTTACTCAGGGTCCGTCCAGAGCCAGGGGCACTGCTTGTATGTCTTGTTGTGCTCTATAGTGGGGCACAGGACCACTATTTGTTGAAAGAACCCCCGGTAGGGGCCTTCTTCAAGCAGAGACAGGATGAAAATGGTTTTTCCGCATCCTGTCTGCCCGCAGACAATTGCCGAATGGTTCAAAGCGCCGGCCGCTTTTGCCATCTTAGTCAACTGGATGGGCACTCCTTCGCTAGCATTCTCTATGCGGCGACCACTGCCATGAAGCCGGTCATCATCGGTTGTCCTGAGGTCAAGCCACAGAGCGAACGGAGGTCAAGAACTCCCAGAGAGAGACATCAGTGACCAAGGTCTTTTGCCACCACTGCCACCTCGGGGTGGAGTTTCCTGTCGGGCGATGCTGCAAATAACTTCCTCACCTTGTCCCACATCTGATAGGCACGCATCCCCTGACTAAAGAGCTGGTTGGGGATCCCCTCGATCGTGACCTCAACCTTCGTTATTTTTGGGTTATAGAAGGACTCCGTGTTGCAAGCAAAGGGCTGTTGCGCGGCAACGTCCTCAAAGAGCATCAAGACACCCTTCATGCTGCAGGCGGGCACGTTGAGGTTAATATTCCAGAGGGTGTCGCTCTTGTCTCTGCTTATTTCTGGTGCCTCAGAATCCGGTCATAGAGGATCGCAAGGCGGCCGTTGTACTGACTGGCGATCATGCGAGCCAGCTCTGGCTGCGTGACAATCTCATCATCTCTGTTTTCAATGTCGTATGATGCGTCGGCATCGCCTATGGCCTGAAATGCGCGGCTGTAGTCGTTGAAGGTGAGTTCGTACTCCAGTCGGTCTCCAAGCGTGCTTTGATAGAACAGCATGTGGCCCTTGAGCAGCTCGAATCGAGCGGGATGTAGAAGCGGTTGCCGAAGGCATCGGTGATGGCCTTGTCGGCCACGACTGTCTCATCTTTGTTTCCTGCAATCCGTGTTGCGTTTCGGTTACCAGATGTATCAATGTCTTCCAGAGATCATCGCAACAGTTGAAGACGTCACTATCGTCGACAGACATCACCTCGTTGCCGGAGATCTTGATCACAGTCTTCTTCACGATGGCGCGGCCCAGATTCTGAACCACGGTCCGGTTTGCATCTCCACTAACCAGTGTGATTCTGAAGGCCAGGCGGGCAGTCCCTGGAACGATCACGTCCTGCGCGCCGAGGTTCTGGAATCGCAGCTGTTGATTCTGATCAATCGTGCTTAGGTTGTTTGTAATCATGACGGACTGCTGCACTCCTTTGACCCCCAGGGGCTCGGGGAGGCACCTATAAGGATTAAGCTTGCGTCTGAATTTGCTCTAAGCCATGGCGCATTTGAACCTACGCAACAACCTTCAAATGAGACACGATGGATTTCAAAAACCCCACATTCAACCCCGAGGACGCCACTGCAATAGACAATGACTTCCCCGACCCCCCCTCCCCATGGACCCACCGCTTGACGTCCAGCAACAGGTAAACATGTCCGGGGACCTTATTCAGGACCTGCGAGATGAGTTAAGACAGGCAGAACTTGAGGCCCAGAAGAAGCGCCTGGTTGATACTTTTTACAACAAAGTGAACCGTGCCTATGGGTTGCACCCCGAAGGCAGGATCGACTATAGCCAGTTTGGGATTGATGACGCGACAAAACACTCTACTGGACACCTGACGACAAAAAGATCCCTATCTCTGCGACGAGGTGAGGATTCCGGTTTCTAGCCCTATCAACACTGGCCACAAGATACGGAGAAGGTGGCACAAATGCGCTTCGGAGATCTCTAGGGCTCACTGGTTATAGATCGAGGATATCACATCTCGGCAAAAAGGCTGTGGAAACACTGCAAAACGCAGAGGAAACCCTCCCGTAAAACATTGAATCCATCGAGCTGAAGGACCTCTCCGGCGCGACCAACGACGTCATTGGGACAATGGGAGATGTCGAGACCGCCTTGAAGACAATCGATGATCCGCCAATGGACGTCCCCTGGGCGACCCAGGCGGCAAGAGAACTGGCTGGAGTAAGGGAGGCCATGACGAGAATGAGAGATGAGCTCGCTAACAACCTGGCGAAGCTGTCAGATGCTGACGACCGGAAATCCGAAGTCGAAAAGCACTTGACCCGGGAGCGTCAAAAACTGACGGAAACAGATGATGCCAAGATCAAACAGGAGATTAGAGACCGAATGAGACGGCTGCAGGGCGAGCTCTCCGACATCGAGCTTGAAAGGCAGGTGAGGCTCGAAGCCCTCTCTACGAACAAAGCAGCTCTCCGGTCCCAGATCAACAGAATTTGTGAGAGCATCAGGCAGCTCCTCCATGGAGACACTACGCTGGCTGAGCGCATTCGCACACTCTTCCGTGAGCAGGGGATAACGATTGTGAGCATCCTCACAGCAATCGGCATGGCGATCTCGACACTCATGCTTGCGCTCACCGGTGGGGGAAGTGTGCCAGTGCCGTTGCCGACTCCCAGGCCACCCGACAAGGGCGATGTCAAGGAGAGGATAAAAAAGCACCTACAGGCCCTTAGGTGTGCCCTGGCCAATTTGGCTGGCAAGGCCGCTGCGGCCCTGCCCAGCATCATAGGCTCAATCGTCTCTTGGCTCCTGAGCACGTTAGGGAAGGCCGCGACTCGGCCCGCTGACAACGTGTGGGCCTTGGTCATCGGTGTGGGGGTGTTTCTTCTCGTGGCCGCAAGGGACTGGCTAGCGAGACCCCAACCAAAGCGCCACTAGGTCAACCCCGACCCCTGCGGCTATGAGAGCCGGCTTTTCTTCTTCGTGCCACGCGACCAGACGCATGTTGTTGATGATCCAACAGGTCAGCAACGGGATCAGCATGACCCGCAGGGTCAGCTGCGGTTTTGCCACTCAGTGGCCCCTTGTGATCAGTCCTGGCTGGTGCTGCGATTTTTCCTTCGAAGGACATCGCCTGCGGTCTTGCCCATCTGTTCAGATTCGTTAATCCCCGGGTTGTGGCCTATGGCTGCTTCAGGTCCAGCTATCACGATTTCGTTGTTGTAGCCCTAGACATTGCCCGGGTGGAGGGCCATGTCACTCGGGGCGAGGTAGAGACCAATCCCAAAGACAAAGTCCAGAGGGGTTGATGCATACTGGAGCATCTTCTGATGGCGAGCGATGCTGCTGGGGATGCCGACGGGCGAGGCGATGGCGTCTTCGACATTGGCCAGGAACTGCTTTTGAGTGTCGAACCCCTTCCCAGCCTTGAGAATGTTCGAGCGCATCTGGGCTTGCGCTCCCAGGATAGCCCACACATACGTCCGCATACTGTCATTGAGGAGCTCCACACCTGCTTGCGTGAAGCCTTCTGATTTATCGAGAATGAACATCGTCCACGCCCCTGATATGTCCCAGTTATGGCGTATGGCGTCCTTTGGGTGGAAGAAGGGGCCATCGGAGTAGTGCGCATGCCGGTAGGCGCCCAACGGCTCCATATACGTGCTCCAAGATCCGAGGCCTTGGCACCCATGGTCCAGCTTTTGCCTCCAATCTGTATCAGGCGAAACTCCAAACTCGGTGCAGAGCTGCTTGTAGGCCCTGGCGTCATAGGCGTTCTGATACCAAGAATGAGATTTGTCTCCAGGAAGGGCGACTTTTAGCTCCACAAGCAGATGCCTGGTCACATAGTAAACATGGAAGCGATACAGACTCGCAAGGAGGGGGTCTTTAGCTTGGAAATGGTCATCAGCAGAGACTCCGCAGCCAGCAGTCGCGCACCAAACCGCGAAGTTCAGTTGGCACTGCCACCAGGTCATCGGAGCCTGTTGCCAGTTGTCCCACGCCTTGTTTCCCATACTGAGTGCAGCCCTACACATAAGAAGAAATGGGTGACGCGGGTGGCCCAGGGAGTGCCAGGAAATGCCCCAGGGTGGTTTTAGCCGATCTTGGGGACACGGAGGGCTATGACAAGAGTGGGGAAGAGGGCCAGCTGTACGCTTTCGAGCTGTCCGACGGGGTGTACAAACGAAAAAAGGTCACCACCCAAGAGGGAGGTGGGGCGCAGAAGCTCGGAGAGTTGAGCGACGTCAATGTTTCATATGCCGTCCCCAGACAGCTCAACCAGCTGGCGTTTACCGGGAGCAAGTGGGTGGCCTTTACAGATCCCACACAACAGACGGGGTGGCTGATCAACATTCAAATCTCCTCTCCCTACGTCGCAACGGGGCGTGAACACAAGGTTCGGAAGGTAACAAATGCCGGCACCTGGCTGTGTTCCTACGTTCCTGAGACCAAAAACGTGGTCATTTCTGAGCAGTACACGCTGAAAACAAGTAATAGCCGGGAGGGGATTCTAAAAATGGTATCCGAGTTCTCTCCAGCGGAAATCATTGGCGCGGGAAAAGAGCCCACATCAACAATCCTCCTCGAGGTCATCCTTGGAGACCTGTTCGACGACTTCGTTGAAGTTTTGCCCGGCTTCAAATGGACCAGCGCGCACACGCAAAAAGAACTTGGGGCCTTCATCAGAGTTCGGGAGCGACCTCTGGTGTGCTTTACCTGGGGGGGGGGGGGGTCCGGCATGAAGCTGAGCACCGCTTTCTGGATATCAGCAAGATCCATGTTGGTCTGGTCGAGCTCAAAAGGTTGAGGTTCACACCCGCAGACCTCACCTCAGAACAAAGCTCGGTGGTCCTTGGCCATTTGAACTTGTCCGACAGCGGTGATAGTTAAGTATGATGGGACTTTACCCACCACTTGAGATGGCTGGAGACAATCACCGACTTCAGCACGTGGCCGAGGTCAGATCCCGCCTTGAAAAGGAACGGGACTTCAGAGCCTCGCTGTACAAGAAATACCGGCACAGGGCCAACGTCGCAGACAGACTTGACACCGGGCTCACAGCGGCTAGCGTAGGGTTGGCTGCTTCTGGCATTGGACTCTTGTCAACGATCATCGCGGTGCCTGTTGCCGTTGGCTTACAGGCTTGAGCGATTGCGTGTGGGTTGCTGGGAGCCGGCGGAAAATTCATTGGTCGGAGGCTTGGAGTCAAAGCTAGGAAACATGACCAGATCCGTGTCTTAGCTGAGTCGAAGCTAAACACAATCGCAGACCGCATTTCGACCGCGCTGACCGACGATAAGATCTCCGAGGAGGAGTTTTGCCCGATTCTCTCGGAGGCCGACAAGTACGACCAGATGAAGACCGAGATTCGTCGTGGGCGTCAGAATCAGGGCGGGGGTCTGGCCGAGAACAAAAAAAAGCAGCTCATGAACCTCATGAGAGACGAGGTGATGCTAACGGCCCGCACCAAGCTCTTGGAAGAGCTCCGAGCTGCTGGAAACAGTGGCACCTCTTGATAAATATATCTTGTTCGTGGGCTTAAAAAAAAGAGCGCAGGCTGGTTAGGACCTTTTGAGCAGCAGACGAGTTTATTAAGCGTTTAAAAAAGAGTGCAGGCTGGTCCAACCCTTTGAGCAACAGAGAAGTTTATTAAGCATTAAAAAAAAAAAAAGCGCAGGCTAGTCCAACCCTTTGAGCAGCTGACGAGTTTCCCCAAGTGGAAGAATAAAATAAAAGTCCATCGCCAGGATTTGATCTCACGCATAAAAATTCAGCAAAAGCCCCTCGAGGTCCTGATCATTTTTTTTTGTTTTTTAAATCTTATCTCTGTGGAGCTTTTTCTTGACCAGGACTTCTCATACTACTTCCAATGCTCGGCCACTCCTGCCTTCAGTACCTAACTATGATTGGGACTAAAGTCGTTAGAGGCTTACTAGAAGTGCCGGCAATGGTTATTGAGATGGGAATGGGTCGTAGCGCTACGTTTAAACATGTACAGTGCCCCACAGGGCGATAAATATCTGTAAATTTAACATATAAAAGCTTGGAGTTATTGTTTGTGCAATACCAAAGTGGAAAACCAGCGGTATTCAATAGAGAATCGATACAGGTAAACCTTTACACACATTTTATAAGAACCCTTACCATGCTTAGGAGCCGGGTAGAATTCTTTACACCCACATACCAGTCCTGCGGGGTGAGCCACCTGTCTGTGTCAAATCCCGTTTTTCTCAGAGAAATATATCAATATGTCGTCTGCTGAAATTTTTACTCAGAGCATTGAAATACACAATCAGGTAAATTACTACTGTGCATTCCAGTGCATATAATCCTATGACGACATAATATCGTAGGCACCAGATAAATTGGATATCTGCGAATCAGGTAAGTGCCTCCCTTTTTTGCGTTCAGAGTCCCTGGGCCAGCGGGGGTGGGGGCCATCCCCAGGGGCTCTGGCTCTTCATGAGACCTCCTAGTGAGAGCCGAAGCACGGCCGAGCTCTGTGAGGAAGTCGTCTCGACATACATACGGAATTGTTTGTCTACGTGGGAGCGTCTCGACGTAGCTGCCAATTTTTTCTCCGTGGGTGGGAGCCCTTTTGGGGCCCAATCTAGGGGGTGGTCCAGAATCCTTACTATATATACTACTAATGTATACCCCTGTAAACCCCAGTTTTACTATATAAAAGTGGGGTTTAAGGGGGTCAACATTATATAGGTGTGTTTTCGTGATGGCAAGTCCAAGAATAGGAAGAAACATGTAAGTGCGTCAAATTTGATATGCGTCAAAATACATGACAGGACGATGTCTAAAATGATGAAATGGACAAACATCATGCCATGGGCCATGTCAGCAGTTCATAAACAACTTGACAATTTGGATATCTCTCACTGTTTGCCTTTCTGCTGTGAGGAGGGGTACTTGTGTTTTGGCCCACTCTATCATTACCGCCTGTCAGGAGTTCTTCATACAGAACACATGTGGATGATGTGCGATTTGTGTCATGTCTGTCATGAAACTACCGAACATAATCAAATGCACCGGCCCGAACTTTTCCTACCTAAACCATTTGTTCTTCACAACAACATCACTTATATACAGAAAGTGGTCTATAATCCTTACGGAACTTGTATCACTTCCATTTTTTACTTTTTACCCGCGCTGAACGAACTTGTGAAACTTCATGATACAAACAATCGAAACTTTAATTAAAAATTTGAGCGAAATGAGGTTGCGGGTAAATTAAATTTAGAACTTATCTTTGAACGAATTTTGAATAGAATAGGACAACAGTAAACCATTAGTTTATGCCTCAATATCTATCTATCTATCTATCTATCTATCTATCTATCTGTCTATAATTCAAAACCCTCTTTCGAGTATTATTTGAATGTGCTGCGCATTGTGTGTTAGCAAGAAAAGAAAAAGTGAGATAGTGCAGCATAAAAAGTGTAAATTTAAGGTAACCAAAGATGATAGAGTAAGTGCAAGGAAGAATTTAAAAGCAAGATAAATTCCATGCAATACAAGAAATATCACTGCCAAACTTGTCTTTCCTTCATTTTCGCTATTATGACTTGAGGCAGCCATGGTTGATAGAACATTGACTTTCTTTCTTTCTTCCATTACGTCTTAACCTCCAAAGAGGACACAGACGGTGTACATTGTACACGCTGTGTTGCAGGATGAAGGCCTACAAGTAACCATTTTGAATTACCGTAGGGTTCTTTAACCTTCACAGGGTGACTTTCCCTGCACAAGGGTGGGGGGACAGTTAACATCCCGATCCGAAGACAGCGCGCACTGTTAGCATGTCGGCGCAGTGTTAGCAAGTCATGCCTGCAAATGACACTGAGGGAAGCTTGTTGGGACATCAAACATTCCCTTGCCTAAGCCTGGGATTGATCCCGGTACCTCTAGCTCTAGAGGCCAGCATACAGGTTCCGGGTCGTTTCGGCCGGGTCGTTTCGGCCTGGGTCGTTACGGCCAATTTGGTGGTGGGTCGTTTCGGCCTTGGTAGGTGGGTCGTTTTGGCCCTGAGTCATTTCGGCCCAATTTCAATATGGTAGGGTATATATAAGCAAGGCCTCAGGTAAACAAATTATTTGCACTGTTAAAGATTAACTCTCAACATATATATATATATGGTTTAAAGTAAAAGCTGAAATGGATAGATAGATAGATAGATAGATAGGCCGACCGTCAGACAGGCGGGCAGGCAGACAGACAGACAGATAGACAGGCAGGCAGGCAGATAGATAGATACAGAGGCAGGTAGCCAGCCAGACACATTTCATCCTTGATTTAATTGATTAAAGTAATAATTAAAAGCGGCAATCATTCATTCCAAAAACACGCCTATTCAAATATTTTGAAATTTCACCTCCCGGTACCTCTAGCTCTAGAGGCCAGCATACAGGTTCCGGGTCGTTTCGGCCGGGTCGTTTCGGCCTGGGTCGTTACGGCCAATTTGGTGGTGGGTCGTTTCGGCCTTGGTAGGTGGGTCGTTTCGGCCCTGAGTCATTTCGGCCCAATTTCAATATGGTAGGGTATATATAAGCATGGGTTAATATATATATATATATATATATATATATATATATATATATATATATATATACATATATATATGGTTTAAAGTAAAAGCTGAAATGGATAGATAGATAGATAGATAGATAGATAGATAGATAGATAGATAGATAGATAGATAGATAGGCCGACCGTCAGACAGACAGGCGGGCAGGCAGACAGACAGACAGACAGACAGACAGACAGACAGATAGACAGGCAGGCAGGCAGATAGATAGATACAGAGGCAGGTAGCCAGCCAGACACATTTCATCCTTGATTTAATTGATTAAAGTAATAAATTAAAGCGGCAATCATTCATTCCGAAAACACGCCTATTCAAATATTTTGAAATTTCACCTAGCAATGTTTTCGTGATGACTGATTAATTGTAATGTTTGTTTTGATATTCGGTAATCGATTTATCAAGTGAGAAATTTCAGGCCAGTTATAGTTAGTCTTTAATCCTTTGTGATAATTTAGGTTATTAATCGGTTGGGTATAATCTGCAGACCAAACCATGCAGACCAGTGGACCATGGACCGGTCTGCAGTGGACCAAAAGGGGACATTTTGCAGACCAGACTTTGTGCAGACTATATAGTGAATAATTTTGTATAATTTTTCCCATGCTCTTTATCATTATATTTTCATAAATAGAAAAATTATTTTCATGAGAGGCATTTCATGAATTTAATACAAAAAAAAAAAAAAAAATCAGAATTTTTCCTGTATTAAAAATGATTTTGTGTCATTTTCCCCATGCTCTGTATCAGTTTTTATTATATTTACAGAAAGGAATTATTTTTATGGCAAGCATTACATTGATACCAAATAATCAGAGTTTTTCCTGTTAATTTGCAAAATTAATTTTTGCAGTTGCAGACCAAGTACCTTGCAGACTAGACTTTGTGCAGACTATAAAGTGAATAATTTTGTGTAATTTTTTCCCATGCTCTTTATCAATTATCATTATATTTTCAAAAATAGATGAATTAATTTTTGAGAAGCATTTTATAAATTTAAAAAAAAAATCAGAATTTTCCTCTGTTAATTAGCAAAAATGATTTTGTGTCATTTTTCCCATGCCCTGTATCAGTTTTCATTATATTTACAGAAAGGAATTATTTTTATGATAAGCATTATATTAATACCAAATAATCAGATTTTTTCCTGTTAATTTGCAACATCAATTTTGTGTCTTTTTTTTTTTTTTTTTTTTTTTTTTTCATGCTCTGATTAAGCTTTTATATTGTTTACATAGATAAATTATTTGTATGACAAGCATTTCATTAATACCAAATAATCAGATTTTTTTTCTTCTGTTATTTAGCAAAAATAATTTTGTGTCATTTTCCCCATGTTCTGTATTAGTTTTCATTATATTTACATTTTATAAATAATGAATTATTTTTTGTGAGAAGCATTTCATAAATGACGAATAATCAGATTTTTTTCAGTTAATTAGCAAAACTAACTTTTGTGTCATTTTCCCCATGCTCTGTTTCAGTCTTCGTTATATTTACATAAGTAAATGAACTATTTTTATGACAAGCATTTTATTAATACTATTTGGTATGTTAGAAAAAAAAAACAAAAACAAAACAAAACAAAAAAAACAATACCAACAAAAAATACTTATTAATATTTGTAGTGGTTTTGTCATGTGAACTGTATCTGATATGACCTGTCAGTCACCTGATAAGACCTGTCAATCATCTGATAATACCTGTCATTCCTCTTGGATATCATAATACCCTAAAACTATTGACCAATGAAATCGTGTAGCTGAAAAGCTTTGCCCTCCTTTGGTTATAACAAGAGCAAAGCCTAATTAGTATTCCAAATCAAGAATTTAAAAAATATATTTTATTCAGTTTTGAAACGTTCACTATAATAATAATGATAATAATAATAATAACAATAATAATAAACTGTAAGTAACAAGGACTTAAAAAAGTAACAAAAAATATATTAAAATATTTGTGAAATATAATAAACAATACAAACATTATTTTTATTATCAGACAAGTAAAATGCAACTATACATAAATACTGTCACAGGCAGAGATTCAGGGCAAAAATCAAAATTACATAATTAAGACAAATAAATTAATTAAATAAATAAATTCACAAAATCAAACAAAAATTGAAAGATAGAAAAAAAAAGTTTTAATTGTGACATATAAACAACTTACAGAAACAAAAAAAAAAAAGAAATTAAAATATATACATAACTTCGTTGTAAAAGTATGGGTCCAACAGGTGTGTATGGCAAACAGTGTAGACCCTGATCAGACATCGCATTCTGATC
Source organism: Anodontia alba (assembly GCA_964016985.1). Lineage (NCBI taxonomy): Eukaryota > Metazoa > Mollusca > Bivalvia > Lucinida > Lucinidae > Anodontia > Anodontia alba. The sequence continues at coordinate 37,662,003 of OZ024822.1, read as the reverse complement.
TGGGTCTACACTGATCGCAAAGGCCTATATTATCACAAAGGATTAATATAAAAGCTTAATCAGAGCATGAAAAAAAAAAAAAAAAAAAAAAAAAAAGACACAAAATTGATGTTGCAAATTAACAGGAAAAAATCTGATTATTTGGTATTAATATAATGCTTATCATAAAAATAATTCCTTTCTGTAAATATAATGAAAACTGATACAGGGCATGGGAAAAATGACACAAAATCATTTTTGCTAATTAACAGAGGAAAATTCTGATTTTTTTTTTAAATTTATAAAATGCTTCTCAAAAATTAATTCATCTATTTTTGAAAATATAATGATAATTGATAAAGAGCATGGGAAAAAATTACACAAAATTATTCACTTTATAGTCTGCACAAAGTCTAGTCTGCAAGGTACTTGGTCTGCAACTGCAAAAATTAATTTTGCAAATTAACAGGAAAAACTCTGATTATTTGGTATCAATGTAATGCTTGCCATAAAAATAATTCCTTTCTGTAAATATAATAAAAACTGATACAGAGCATGGGGAAAATGACACAAAATCATTTTTAATACAGGAAAAATTCTGATTTTTTTTTTTTTTTTGTATTAAATTCATGAAATGCCTCTCATGAAAATAAAATTTTCTATTTATGAAAATATAATGATAAAGAGCATGGGAAAAATTATACAAAATTATTCACTATATAGTCTGCACAAAGTCTGGTCTGCAAGGTACTTGGTCTGCAAAATGTCCCCTTTTGGTCCACTGCAGACCGGTCCATGGTCCACTGGTCTGCATGGTTTGGTCTCCTTATTAATCGATTAATTGAAGTGTGAAAACTCGTGAGTTTGGATTGCACAACACCCTAATGACCATAAGAAGATTTAGATAAGAAATTCTTGGTGACTTTGGCCAGGTAGGGGCCTGATATGGGGAAATTAGATTTGATATCAGCAAAGTTTATGATGAAGACAGAGACACAGATATGGTGGGTAATTTGGTGACAATTTGATATTTTTTTCTGTTTATGCAATAAAATATAGCTGGTTCTTATTCATTAGAATTGCCTCTCCCAGGCAGTTCCAATACATGTTTTATGGAGAAATACAGACATGTATGCCTGTATGCTAATTTATCATCAAATGCCCTCTTTATCTGTTTCTTTGGATCAAATATAGAAAATTAGTAAGATAGACAGTATTTTATTTATTTGTTTATTTATTTATTTATTTATTTAAAAAGAGAAGTTTATAGCATAAAATATACATTCTAAATTGTCAAAGAACTTTCTGACATGGAAAAATAAGAAAAATATCAATACTTTGAAAAAACATCTTATAGGCTCTTGAAGAAAACTTTCTGATAATTCCATTATGTTTTACTTTCATGAATAAATATTATTTAGTATTCCTTTGTTCTTCTTGTGATCTAGTGATCTCTCATAATTGGCCTCAAGACAAAGTATTTGAGGTTCAAATTTGATTGAAGCTAAAATATTTAGTTTTAGGCAGCTATGGAATAACTGCGCAGTGTTCTTATTTACTTTAGAAAATAAAAAAATAATTAAATAAAACTTTCTATTTTATATTTCTATTTCAGTTTATTTGTATTTTTTCACAATGCAAGAAAAAAACAACACTTTTGTATTTTGAAAAGAAGCCAAAGAAGGAAAAAAAATGTGTCTTTAAAGGCACCACAATTAACAATTGTTAACAATTCTTGTAACATTGTGCAACTCTGTCAAAATTGTTTTTGCTTCCCTTCTGAAAAGAAATCTACTCTAAAAAAAGGAAAGAATTTGCTCCTTTGAAGGAAATTCTTTCCTTTTAGAGAAGACCTTTTTCTAGGAGGGCCTTTTTTGGTGTGCAGGAAAGCAAACAGGAAGTCATAAGGGAAGTCTCCTTTGTATAAATACCAAGTGCATCCAGTTCCCCTAACAATATATATGTACTATAGTACCAGTAAATAGAGGATATTCAAATGTTTGGAGTGGATATGACTTTTATTTTATCGAGTGAAGTGAAAAAATGTATATTTCATGAGTGCTGAAGGCACGAATGAAATATACATTTTTTTCACTTCACGAGATGAAATAAAAGTCATATTCACAACAAACATTTGAATTTTCTTTTTATTATATACATCACTTTTGACAGAAGAAATGCAAATCTTGCATTTGCAAGGGGAAGTCGACGTCAACGCCATGACGTTCATGTTTTGTTTGGTGTCGTTAGATATGACGTCAGAAACGCGCATTGGCCTGTAAACAATAAAATAAAAAGAAAATTTACTCTTTTTCAGTGAATACCATAAAAATTTTCATCTTGAAAAATGAAAACATTAAAAATAAGAAAAAAGAAGTTCCAGATCTTATATTTTTCACTGCTCAGAGGAGGGAAAATATAAGTTTTATATTTTCACTAGTGAAAATATAACTTTTTCGAAATATGCATTTTATTTCATTAATAATTCTCTATATTTCATTACTTTGTATATAATAAATTAGTCAACTCTCATTATATCAAACTTCCCTTCTCTCAAATAACCATTTACCTCAAAGTTAAAATCTGGTCCCTATTTTAACATTGAAATCTAACAATAGGTACTTAACAAAATATGGTGGAAAAGAGGAGCAATTGCTCTAAGGAGCAATTTCTCCTCTTTTCCACAATATTTTCAATATATCTCTTACTTCAAGAGTCAAATTTTTTTGTGAAATGAGGCTGTTTGATTTATTTGTTCCTCAATTATGCAAATCTGCATGATATGTTGAGGTACGGGTATCTCAAAGTATTTCTGAGAGTCCCTTGGACTTCCAGATAACGAGTCAACTGTATAATATTTATTCATCACGAAAACATGCCTATATAATTTTGACTCCCTCAAACCCCACTTTTATATAGTAAAACTGGGGTTTACAGGGGTGTACATTATTTTTCTTATTTCTGCTCAAAACATAGATTGTGGGTACTCGTTAGAACCGCCTCGCCGAGGCGGTTCTAACGAGTACCCACAATCTATGTTTTGAGCAGAAATATGAAAAATATCAGAATTTTTTATCTGAAAATTTTCATTTTTTGGTGTTTAAATTTTTCAATATATTTGTATAGGTGTGTTTGCGTAATGATATGATCTCTGTTCAGGGAAAAGGGCTGCAATAACATCTGTGAACAGCAAAGCAAAGCATACACGCAGTCATACCAGAACCTCTGCTGTTTGCTCATGTTCGTGGTAGGCCATGCGGAAACTTCAGCCAAAGAGCTGGACATGTGGCCTAACTAAGGAACTGGGCATGTGCATTGAAAGACTGATTTGACTAAGTCTGAAGAGACTTTTTCTAGCCATGCAGCTCATATTATACAATTGTTGACTATTGAGGTATTGGATATGACATGATATCCCCGAATATTCATACTGACCGAGGTGATAGCCAAGGTCAATATTGGTATTCAATAGTGGATATCAACATCACATCATATACTTCAATAGTCAGCAATTGTTTTATTATATAGTTTGTCTTTTCTCTGGATAACTGTAGCAATAAGAGTCCGCATTAATATAAAAGCATACACAGATGTCGGCGTCACTACTGGCGACGTCACTAAAAGTTGATATCTAATTTTAGAAACTAAAATACACTGGAAGGCGTGCGCAGGCCAGTGTATATCACGATCTATGGACTCAGCAGAAGGTAGCTCTGAGCCAATGAAAATCAATCTATATATAACATTTAATAAAGTGCCTTGCAGTGTTTTAAATATTATTTGTTTGTGTTGAGGTTTTATGGCCCAGTAAACCCAATGGGGTCATGTCAAGCACGGTCAGTTTACCAAACCACACTTTTACTGGGCAGGCTTAGTCCTCTAAGTGGTTAACCAGTATTGTGCACATTCTTTAGCCAGAAACTGACAACTGCCCTTCTAGAATCAGCAGAAGGGAGACAATGACTGTAGAAATTATTTCATGATCAACTCTCCACGAAAGAATGTTTTTTTTTTTTTTTTTAAATATTAAAAATGGTGCCTAGTTCCTAGCACAATCATGTAGATAATGAATGGCATGGAAAAAATATTGCTTAAATGTGTTTCCTATTTTCTGTACAAAATTCTGTTGGTGGATTTTAATTGGACTGGCTACATTTGGTAGATTTTTCTGCCATTTTTGACAAGGAATGCAACTTTTGTGACTTCCTGTTTGCTCAAGTCTCTTTTGAAAAAGAGTCTGCACTTAAAAAGAATTTCAATTCTTTCCTTTTGCATAGACCCCTTTTCATGAGGCAAAATCAATTCTGACAGTAGTCTGCCTTGAGCGTGTATTCATTCACCTTAACAATACAGTGTAACATCTGCACAGATACCCTTGAGATGATACAAAACTGGATATGTTATAGAGTGGTGGCTGGTGTAGAGCAGTTAAATACTTAATAAAACAGCTTTTTTGGAAGTCTGAAAAGTAGCTGTCAAAGGGAAGGAGCTGTTGTGTACTTGCAACATTTTTTTTGTTTTACTTCTGATCCCAGTTGTTCAAAGCGTCGTTAGCTTAACGAGCTCATTAGTGGTCAAAATGTGAACTGTTCTAGTAAGTACAATATCTAATTCACAGGTATTTTGGCTGAAAAAATGTGAGTAGCTTTTGCAAATGCAAAGCTACTCACATTTTTTCAGCAAAAATATTAGCGTATTGGCCACATTTAATGATCAAAATTTTAACAATATGTTAACTAACAATATCTTTAGTTTTGAACAAATGGGCCCAGAAGACTTGGTAAGGGGAGTATTTGATAATTCTGGGATACTTTTCTCCCCTATATGATAAAAATATATGTTGTTGGTACTCATAAGAAGCGCCTGAGCAAGGCACTTCTAATGAGTACCCATAACACAAGTTTTTATGGAGAACTATAACCCTTTCAGCCTTGCAGACCAAAACAGAGACCTTTGCAAACAGTGTAGATCAAGATTAGATGGCTTGTAATGACCCATCTCATCTAGATTTACACTGTCTGCCATTCTGTTTATTTTTTTTATTTTAGATTGTAACCCCTATTTGCAGCAGTGGACATGTTCAAATTTAAGGATGGAAGAGCTAGTCCACTTCAGAAACTTAACCCTAATTGTCTCTCGGGTGGGGTGGGGGGCGGGGGGTAACTTGGGGGTAATTGTGGTACGGGTGTGCGAGCCAGAATTTCGAAACCTTCCCCATTCATATACCTGGCCTTTGAAAAAATGGACCCATTCATATACTTGATCGTCCAAAATGTTGACCTATTCATATACTGCCCTTTGATTTTCTATATCCATTTATTGCTGGTAGTAGACAAATATCGCAGTCAATTCATTGAATACCAAGAGAACAAACAAGCAGCCTCAAAAATCTATGAGCGAAGAAATATATAATTATGCATATACCGGGATGTCAGAAAAGTGGGGCCTTTCACATATGAATCAAGAAAAATGGGGTCAGTCATATACTTTTGTTGAAAAAAGGGGGCTAATCATATACCTGGCAGCACTGATAAAGAGAGAGGGGGTGCGGGGAGGGGGGGGGGAGGGGGCATTCGGCATGCGCATTCATACTATGCCATATATAGGAAGTTACCCAGTTACCTCCCAACCTCTCCCCCCATCCCCTGCCCCGGCGAGAACGGTCCTGCTGAATAAATTACGATGCCATGCCTACTTCTAATTTTCAGCCAATCAGATTACTTGAACTAGATTGTTGCTATAAATTCACATACTTAATGGCAAACAGTGCAGATCCAGATCAGTTGGTTTCTTCAGAAGCCAACTGATCTGGATCTACACTGTTTGCAAAGGCAATGTATATCTGGGTTCAGCAGGACAAGGGTTAAGAATGAAAGGGTTACTTTTCCTTAACAAGTCCTCTGATGAACACTATGACCTGCGACAACTGCACCAAGTGAAAAAGCATAAATGCAGTAGATCTGGGCCCCAGCTATCTGTTTACATAATCACACAAAAACTGTATTGCAGGTTTATGGAATTATAAAATTTTATTACTTGTCCTCAAACAAGTAAATGGTCAAAATCCACTTGTTCAACCAAGATTTACTTGCCAAAAAATCAACGCTTTTTTATTTCTCAAAGAAAACCATGAGTTGTGGTTACTCATTAGAACCACCTCAGTGAGGTGCTTCAAATGGATACCCCCACAACATGTCTTCTTTGAAAAATAAGAAATATATATATACTGTATCTCATAATCTGGTCACTTCTTAGCTAGAGCTATGAAGTCCTCATCTCAGGACAATTAAAGGCATGGTACTTCCACAGCCCTGCATTACTGGATTTAGGAAAATTAGTTTAATATTTACCACACTCTCAACAATTTCAGATGACAAATTGACAGTTTGCTTAGTTTTCCCCAGAACATAGACTTTGACATTTCATGCAATTGTCTCCTCAGGAGCAATCCTATGTTCTAGAAAAGAATTAAGAAAAATATTTTGAATTGTTGTCTGCTGTATGTTTTGCCATGCTTGCTAAGGATTAATGCAGATGCATAGGATGGTCTGATCTGTTCAATTACCATTTGTGAAAAGACAAATTTTCACTTCATGTGGCTGTGTTGTAAACAGTTGTACATTATACAAGGACATATTAAAACATCTCTTCCCTCACATTATAAATAAAACCTGAAGACGTGAAATGTACCGTAACTGATCTAATTTGGGTACGCAATATTCTTTCTTGGAGATTGATCATGAAATATTTTCTACAGTCATGCTCTCCCTTCTGCTGATTCAAGAAGGACTGTTGACAGTTTCTGGCGAAAGAATGTGCTCAGTACTGGTTAACTGCTTAGAGGACAAAGCCTGCCCAGTAAATGTGTGGTTAGGTAAACTGACCGTACTCGACATGATCCCACTGGGTTGACTGGGCCATAAAACCTCAACACAAACAAAACAAATAATTAACCTAATTACCGCATATGCGGCCAGTGGGGAAAAAATATTGCTTAAGTAACATTGAATATGCCCCTCATGAAGTTCTCTGCTGTTCTTTTTTGAAAGTGTACCCGTACTAGGAGACTATCTTACTACAAGTTTTTTCCTGTAATTTTGAAAAATCTAAGCGCACAGTGCAGTAATTAGGGCAAATATGGTAATTGCCTTATTTTTTAACACAATTACCCTTCAAATCAATGCATTTGTTCCAATGATGCTCCAATTTAATTATGCTATCCTGGTAGAATGTTTCATCTTGACAGTCCAAAAATGTCAGAACAGCCTCAATGACATTATCATCACTGTCAAAATGTCTCCCTCTCAGTTCTGATTTTAGCTTTGAAAATACATGTAGGTAAAAATTAGAGTGTGCCAAATTAAGGGAATACCGCAGATGGGACAGGATTTTGAAGTCACGCTCAGCAGCTGCAGCTGCTTCAACTTGTGAGATGTAGAAAGTGCACCTTGAGCAAGAGGATACCTGCTTTGAGCTTTCCTCTTGGTTTCTCTTTTATCTCTCTCAGTTGCCTTAATTCATCAGCAGTGCTGCTCAATGATGTGTTACCTCTCTGAAGATAATCAACTATTACAACACCCTTATAATCGCAACTAAAAATGTGCTTGTGCCCCCAACTATTTGCTTTCCCTTAAACAGCATAACTCAGTCAATATTTCACAGAATTTGCTTAAAAGTTAATCAAGTCTTCTAATCCTAATCCTAAACTGTATATGAAATATCAGAATCCTAGCTCATACAGTTTTCTAGATAGCATGTTTACAAGGTTTTCCCATTGTAATAGACAAAGTCGAAAGAGGCATAACTCATCCAATTTTTAATGGAATTAGTTCAAAAGTTAATCATGTCACCCGAACATTGATCCCAAATACATGTAGTTCGCAAAATATGAGTATTCTACTATAAGCAGTTCTCTAGATATCGTGCTGACAAGGTTTTCCTGCTCCTATAATGGCAAAGTCCAAAAATTGGCATAACAGTCAATATTTTATGGGATTTGCTAAAATGTTAATCAGGTTATTCAAAACATTGATGCTGAACTGTGTGCAAAATATCAGAATCCTAGCTGATGTGCTTTCTAGATATTGTGTAGACCACATTTTCCTATTGTACTGCAAGCAGTCGAAAGGAGCATAACTCTGTCAATTTATGACAAATTTAAAAGTTAAACAGATAAGCTAAACATTGATCCTAAACAGTATGCAAAATATCAGGATCCTAGCTCAAGGGGTTCTCTAGACATGCTGACGACGTTTTTCCTTTTATTATAATAGCAAAGTCAGAAAAGGGGCAAAACTCCATCAATATTTTATGGAATTTACTCAAATGTTAAACAGGTCATCAATACACTGATCCTAAACTGTATGCCAAATATAAGAATCCTAGATTAAGTGGTTCTCTAGATATCGTGTTGACAAGGTACATAACTCCCAGCCAGCATTCTACGTAAATCTACATCGGGCCGTCATCGGCCCGTCAGCTACCCTGACGGGCCGATGACGGCCCGATATAGATTTACGTAGAATGCTGACTGGGCTATGTCTGATGGAAAAAATGAAAAATACAGGTTCACTTTTTTTTTTTGTGCTCATGCCATGTATAAAATTTCAAGTTCCTAGTATAAGCCATTCTCTAGTTTCACAAGCACCTAAAAGCGTTAACGGACAGGCGGACAAAGCCAAACCAGTATGACCCCCTCAAGTTCTTGAAAGTAGGGGCATAAAACAGATGCCATAACCTTACCCACAGATGTTGTGTGAACTTTGTGGGAGGGGAGCCTTGATGTTACTGCAATGTTTGAGTCCTGTTAGGAAGTAAGAGTGTGCCAGGTTTAATGATTGTAGCCCAGCTAGCATTCTACGTAAATCTACATCGGGCCGTCATTGGCCCGTCAGCTACCCTGACGGGCCGATGACGGCCCGATATAGATTTACGTAGAATGCTGACCGGGAGGTCATACACATTCATCAGAAATGGAGCTAACACTAGGGTTGACCCCAAAAAATGCCAGTTGTCTGACCACAAAATGTAGGTCAGGTTCATAAAACAACACTGCAGTGAGGGAGAAGGAACGTGCCAGGTTAGATGATCATAGGTTGAACAGTCAATCAGAAATGGTGCTAAACACAAGAGCTGACATAAACATGGCCATGTTGTAACACAATGAAGAAAACAGTTCATGGTCATAAAATGTTTTGTTTTGTTTCGATTCTTAATTAGGGAGAAAGTGTACGCCAAGTAAGATGATTGTAGGTTTAATACTTATTCAGAAGGTGGTCGCAAATGTTGACAATTGGATGGCAAACCAGATGCTTGTATCACACTTGCTTAAGCAAGCATGTGTTAACAAAAACTGTAACAGATGCCAAATTTGACATTTCTCAATAGACTGCCTCAAATATATGCAGCTCCTGTGTGAAACACCTTGGGACATCATAACAAGAGGCCCACGGGCCACGGGTTGCTCACCTGAATGACAGCCACTGCAGATATGCAGATGTTATGCAACATTTTTCCAATCCTGTCATCGCAACTAATGAAAAGATCATCAAGCAGTTCTTAATTTTGAAGAAGAATATTATATATGTATATGGTATGACAGTCAATGGAGCATGATCATTTGAACATACTCTCAATCACATTTCAACAGTAGGATCAATGTGAAATTTGGTTTGTTTGTTTGTGTTGAGGTTTTACGGCCCAGTCAACCCAATTGGGTCATGTCGAGCACGGTCAGTTGATCTAACCACCCGTTTACTGGGCAGGCTTAGTCCTCTTAAGTGGTTAACCAGTATTGTGCACATTCTTTTGCCAGAAACTGACCTTCTTGAATCAGCGGAAGGGAAAGAGTGACCGTAGAAAATATTTCATGATCAATATCCACGAAAGAATGTTGCCGACCTCGGCGGGGGTTGAACCCGCGACCTCCTGGTCTCCAGTCGAATGGCACATCTAACTGAGCCACCGAGGCCGGCCCATGAAATTTGGTGGCAATGGGCTAAGTGGTTTCTGAAGAATCATGATTTTATACATGTAAACAGCACAGTGGCAGGGAAATATAATAAACATAAACAAGATGGCAGCCACCTTGGATTTCCAATCAGAATGATTATAGCTACTGTTGATCTACAAGTCACCTCGATACTTCCAATGAACTTTGTGTCAATTGCCCTTTCGAATCAGGAGAAAAAGTTCAAAACAGATTTTCAAGATGGCTGCCATAGCCGCAATTTGGGATTTCCTATCGCAACGATTTGAGCTATTTTTTATCTACAAGTCAACCCGATGCTTCCTACCAAGTTTCAAGTCAATTGGCATTTGGGGTTAGGAGAAGAAGCGAAAAATAGATTTTCAAGATAGCTGCCATGGCGGCCACCTTGGATTTACGATCGGCACAATTTTAGCTATTTTTGTTGTACAAGTCACTCCGATGCTTCCTAGCAAGTTTGGAGTCAACTGGCCTTTCGGTTCAGGAGGAGAAGCAAAAAATTGATTTTCAAGATGGCTGCCATGGCGGCCATCTTGGATTTACGATTGGCACAATTTTAGCTATTTTTGATCTACAAGTCACCTCGATGCTTCCTAGCAAGTTTGTAGTCAATTGGCCTTTCGGTTCTGGAGAAGAAGCAAAAAGTAGATTTTCAAGATGGCTGCCATGGTGGCCATCTTGAATTTCCGATCAGAACGATTCTGGCTATTTTTGATCTGTAAGTCACCCCAATGCTTCCTACCATGTTTGGAGTCAATTTGCTTTTGGGTTCAGAAGAAGAAGCGATAAAAAGATTTTCAAGATGGCTGCCATGGCGGCCATCTTTGATTTCCGATTGGCACGATTTTAGCTATTTTTGATCTACAAGTCACCCCGATGCTTCCTAGCAAGTTTGTAGTCAATTGGCCTTTCAGTTCAGGAGAAGCAAACAATAGATTTTCAACATGGCTGCCATGGTGGCCATCTTGGATTTCCGATCGGAACGACTCTGGCTATTTTTGATCTATAAGTCACCCCAATGCTTCCTACCATGTTTGGAGTCAATTGGCTTTTGGGTTTAGGAGAAAAAGCGAAAAATAGATTTTCAAGATGGCTGCCATGGTGGCCATCTTGGATTTCCAATCAGCAGGATTTTAGCTATTTTTGATCTACAAGTCACCCCAATGCCTCCTAGCAAGTTTGAATTCAATTGGCCTTTTGGTTCAGGAGAAGCAAAAAATAGATTTTCAAGATGGCGGCCATCTTGTATTTCCGACTGGCATGATTTTAGCTATTTTTGATCTATAAGTCACCCCGATGCTTCCTTGCAAGTTTGGAGTCAATTGGCCTTTCAGTTCAGGAGAAGAAGCGAAAAATAGATTTTCAAGATGGTGGCCATGGCGGTCATCTTGGGTTTCCGATCGGCATGATTTTAGCTATTTTTTATCTAAAAGTCACCCCGATGCTTCCTAGCAAGTTTGGAGTCAATTGGCCTTTCGGTTCAGGAGAAGCGAAAAATAGAGTTTAAAGATGGCGGCCATCTTGGATTTACGATCGGCATGATTTCAGCTATTTGTGATCTACAAGTCACCCCGATGCTTCCTAGCAAGTTTGGAGTCAATTGGCCTTTGGGTTCAGGAGAAGAAGCGAAAAATGTTCAAGATGGCAGCCATCTTGGATTTCAGATCGGCACGATTTTAGCTATTTTTGATCTACAAGTCACCCCGATGCTTCCTACCAAGTATCAAGTCAATTGGCCCAGGAATGTAGGAGGAGTAGGCTTTTAAAGCAATTGTTGATGCCGCACGACGGACATTGACTGACCACAATAGCTCACCATGAGCACTTCGTGCTCAGGTGAGCTAAAAACTCATATGCAAATTTATTACTCTTTGTAGAACACCTTATGGTATCATAAAACAAGAAAAATGCATAAAGGCATTATGGATGGGTTTTTCCACAGAAGAATAAAGGCAACCTATCACTTTGAAAAAAAGGCTAACCAAAAGGTAAACTCAGACGATGCCCAACCACCCGAACATAATTTTAAAGGACCCAATTTTTCAGTGAAAAGCCTGTCCAAAAATACAATTTTTATCAAAAAACATGCTGGTTACTGATGTGGTCACTGGTAAGTATGTAGAAGAGGCTCAGCCACTGAAGCTACAACCCACATCGGTGAAAAAAAAAATAATAAAAAAATTTTACCCCCCAAAAAGCTACAATCTGCGTAACTGAAAAAAAAATAATCAATTTTAGCCGTACAAGTTTTGGACCAGGGGAGATAAGTGCGTAACAAAAAAGTCAGTTGTCTCTCTTGCTCATGACACGCCTACTGGTCATATCTAATTCATTTATCAAATATTATCAAAATATTTCAAACCATTAAGAAGTTATGAAGTGCACAAGAATTTGGCGTAGAAATTCATTCAAGGGAGATAACTATAAAAAATAAAGCAAGAGTTGTCCTTCTTGCATGCTACATTCCTACTTGACCCGATATATGTCCTTACCAAATATTATCAAATTATCTCAAACAGTATGGAAGTTACGGCCTGCACAAGATTTCAGCTTTAGGGGAGATAAGTACATAATATAAGAAAGTGAGAGTTGTCTCTCTTGCATGCTACATGCCTACTGGTCCTCAGCTTCATCCTTACCAAATATAAAAGCATTCAACTGAAGAATAAAGGTAACATAACTGAAAAAAGGTTAACCAAAAGGTAAACCTCGGACATCAGGGGAGATAAGTACAAAACAAAGTAAGAGTTGTCTCTCTTGCATGCGACATGCCTACTGGTCATCCTCTTCATCTCTACCAAATATGAAAGCAATCCACTGAATAATAAAGGTAGCATTTAACTTTGAAAAAAGGTTAACCAAAAGGTGGAACGATGCCAGACGCCCACCTGCACGATGCTGACCTGGACATCACTATTTTAAAGGACAGATTTTTTAACACACTGTCCAAAAATTATGATTATCAAATTTATCATGGTTTCAGGAACACATTATCATACAGAGTCAAAATAAAATTTAATAATTTAATATTTCATACTTAGTTTTGTGAACCTGGCCCTGATTGCCAGTTTGATTTTTGTACAGGTATGTGTTGATGCATATTGACTGTTGGGTGAGAGCGGGGATTAGAAAGGGTGACATACCCTTTTATAAACTGAATATTCTGGAGGGATACAATGTACAGTAGAATTTGGAAGGCTAGGACACTGATGGTCTAAAATCCTTGGTTCTCCAGCTAACTCATTTTTCACATATCTCTCCCTAACTTGCCTAAAATTATGGACTATGTCATATCAATAAAAACAATAACAAAAAACACAGAAGTAAAATTAATTTCAAAACAATTTATATTCAAAAATAACATTTAAAAATACATTTTCTTACAACAGTTTTACTGCCAAAACTCAATACATTTTAACCTCTAAAGTGCAATCACAGCAACAGCAGATAACATTTTGAATCTTTTTTGTTACCTTTCAGAGAAAATAAGACATTTTATGTATATTGTCTGCCTGGTGGACAATTCTCATGAAATGTCATCTTACTTCCTCTGAAAAAAAAAAACCCATAAAAATCTTATCTGCTGTAGTTGTGATTAATGCTTTAAGTGTGCCAGGAAATACAGAGCTGTGACATGGAAAAATCTGCAAAGTCATAAGCAAACAGTGAAGACATAAACCAGCCAGCATGCCTGTGCCATTTGATCAGTATCTAATGTATTAACACTTAAAGTGCTAAAGATAACTACAGCAGACGACAATCTATTTTTTAACATTATTTTCTCTGACAATAATACATAGTATTTCAAAATGTCATCTGCTGTAATTGTGACAGACACTTTAAGGGTTAATTAACATTTGCTTTTGAAGTTACAGAATAACAACAACACTGAACTGAAAACGCATGTTACTCTTCATAACCATACCATAATAACCCTATGTATTGGGACAGTTAGGCCTTTGCGAAGAGTGTAGATCCAGTTCAGACGCCGCAGAATACGGCTTCTGATCAGGATCAACACTGTTTGCCATATATACAGCAATATTTTTGAAACATCAAGTAGTAGTAGAATGGACTATTTAAAATTTTAGGATAAGTATGGTAAGTAGATAAAGTGTCCCAATACTTAGGGTTATTATGTTAAATATTTGGACTTTTTTTTTTAACCTTTACCACTCTCTGGGCTAATTCAGCAGATGACAAATTGGTGATATTTTTCCCAGAAAACAGGATTTGACATTTCATGCAAATTGTCTCCATTAGAGATAATTTGCATGAAATGTCAAATCCTATTTTCTGGGAATATTTTTTCTTATTTACCCCAGAAAACAGGACTTGACATTTCATGCAAATTGTCTCCATTGGAGACAAATTGTCTCCATTGGAGACAATTTGCATGAGATGTTAAATCCTGTTTTCTGGGAAAAATAAAAAAATATCTGCTGAAAATTTTACATAGAATGCTAAGCATTAAGTCCACAAAAATAAATGTAAAAAGACTGCACACCACCAGTTGATCTAGACATTGTTTAATTATGATAAAGGAGGCTAAACACACATTGTTGATATTCCACCATTTTTTAACAAGACAACTTTTGTGACTTCCTGTTCGCTTCCCGGTACATCATGCCCCTTGAAAAAAATGTCTATTCCTTTCTGAGTAGACCCTTTTTCAGATGGGAAACAAAAACAATTTGTCAAAGTTGCTTGTTCTGAATGTGTAACAATATTTAATTACAGCAACTGCTTTGTGTTTCTTTTTTTTTTTCATTATGCTACATTAGGTATTTAACTTGGGTCAATATCAGAGAACCTAAAATGTCAAAAATAGTAATATATGCTGCGAAGCTAGATCATAGCTCCTGATAAGGCACTTTTTTCAACCCCAGAAGTATTGTAAAATGTATGTTTTGGGTACTCATTAGAAGTGCCTCAGTGAGGCACTTCTAATGAGTACCCACAACATATGTTTTTGTGGAGAAAAAAAAAATTATCTGGATACCCCTCATACCTGGAGATATGGCTTGATCCTTTAGAAACAAAAGAACAGATCAATACCTCAGAAATAGCAGACTTGGTTTTATTAAGCCTCTTCAAGTATTGTGATGTAAAATGCTTATGCCCTTTAATCAGATGTAATGTATATTATGTATTTATTTATACATGCAATTTTAAAATAAGATTCTTTTTTTCCTGATTCTACAGAGTTAGGTAGAGTTCAGACGAGTTTCCATGCGCCATCTGTTGCACTGGAGTGGGCATCAGCAAAGGCCGCAAGCACTTGGTGCACAAGAAATGCAGTGGGCTCAAGTGCTTGACAAAGGACCCTGATTACAGATGTACACGGTGCCAGGGAACTGCACACCCCTTGGATGGCAGACCACAGAGGAAAATCCAAGTTAGACCTGACAAGCTGGTGGTAGCTTCCTTTTGATACCTTGGAGACATGCTCTCAAGCAGCCTGTGGCTTAGAATTTTCAACCACAACACAAGTGAAAAAACGCCTGGAAGATGTTCAAGGAGCTGCTATCAGATTCTCTTCCCAACACCTCTCTTTCAAGACATGTGGCCGCATGTACAGCTCTTGTGTGCACAGCGCAATGCTGCATGCCAGTGAGATTTGGCCACTGACAAAGCCAAATCTCCAACATCTGCAGCGAAATGACAGGGCAATGATCAGACAGATCTGCAATGTCAAGCCACAAGATATTGTCACCACCAAATCTAATTAGCTACTTGCGCAGCTTGGCATTGAGGATCTGGAC
Source organism: Anodontia alba (assembly GCA_964016985.1). Lineage (NCBI taxonomy): Eukaryota > Metazoa > Mollusca > Bivalvia > Lucinida > Lucinidae > Anodontia > Anodontia alba. The sequence goes on along the minus strand of OZ024822.1, from coordinate 37,646,271 downwards.
CTCATTCTGAAGGAGAGAAGGCTCTGCTGGTATGGACATGTGAAATGCTTAAATGGTGCAGTCACGACAGTCTTTGATCTTCATGTTGATGGAAAGCATGGGCCCAGGAGGCCAAAGTTGACATGGAAGCAGCTGACAGAGAGGGATCGCAGAGAGAGAAGCTCTCAGCTATCAACCCTCATGACAGATGTACCTGGAGATCTGGTGTGAGATCTGTCATGCGTGCAGCAAGCCAGCTACCTGGAAGGGGATCCACTGATGTGGATGTTGCCCCTTTACCTGCACATTAATAAAAAATCTGATGATGATAATGATACATGTATTTAGAATTTATATTAAATTTAGCATGTTTGAGACATCTGTTTTTTTTTTTTTTTTGTTTTTTTTTTTAGGATTTTTTTCTATACGTTAAGGGAACATGGTGAGAAATCTCCATAGTGTGGACTAAGATCATTGATGATCACAATCCTGTCCATGTGGTGATTTCATGTCTGATCAGTCAGTTCATGAATTTTTTAAAACTACCAACTTGAGTTGTTTTTTCCCTACATGATTAAATCTTTAATCTGTAATCTTATTACAGATCTGTAATCTGTCTGTTGCAGATGACAGTCTAAGTTTCTTTTAATTATATTTCAGAGAAAACCAGGCATGACATTTCATGTGAATTGTTTGTGTTGAGGTTTTACGGCCCAGTCAACCCAATGGGGTCATGTCGAGCGCAGTCAGTTTACCTAACCACACGTTTACTGGGCAGGCTTAGTCCTCTAAGCGGTTAACCAGTATTGTGCACATTCTTTCGCCAGAAACTGACAACTGCCCTTCTTGAATCAGTGGAAGGGAGAGAATGACTGTAGAAAATATTTCATGATCAATCTCCACTAAAGAATGTTGCCGACCTCGGCGGGGGTTGAACCCGTGACCTCCTGGTCCAGTCAGATGACGCATCCAACTGAGCCACCGAGGCCGGCTCGACATTTCATGTGAATCATTGCCAGATGATTCACATGAAATGTCTTGCATTAATTTTCTCTGAAAGTAAAAAAAAAAAAAAAAAAATCAAAATGTTATCTGCTGCAGTTGTGATTGGGGCTTTAAGGATTAATCACTGAGCATCAAATGTACAACACTTTACATCATTCAGCCACCCATTACCTCAGGTCACAAGAGCTTGACAATCAAGGAGATTCAGGAACACATGGTGATCTCACTACAGCATGGTGAAGAAGTGTGCTGTTGAGTTTAGCAGGGAGAGTCTGGAAGACAACACCACATCCAAGAAGACCATTCACTATCACCACATAGGAGAAGACAACTGGTATCATTGCAGACAGATGAGTAACACAGTCACTGAGTATTACATCGCCAGAGCCAGACATTCCATGCAGTCATTTTCAAGATACATGTCAGTTCACTGGGATCCAGAGCTCTTTGGACCTGATCAGAAACATCAGTACAACAAGGGAAAATGTTGCCATTCCTTGGGCTGGTTCTGACAGTTCCTCTGGCAATTTGTGAGCATAGATGAGACCCTGTTCGTCACTTCCAGCACAATCAAAGCTGTGAAAACATTAAGGTTTTCTGCCTTCCATGAAAGCTAAGACAGAGATGTCTGCCAGCAAGGGAATGGCCTAGTCTGCTGCCCCGAGTCACACTATCACCAGAGCCAGAGCCTACTACACTGGAGCCCATCTCCAGAGACAAGAGGGGTGCTCTTCCACCAGGACAATGCTCCAGCACATACTTCCATACTGATATGGCTACTATCCAGAAACGTGGATTCAAAATTGTTGAACACCCATCTACTTCTCTTTATGATACCCTCTTGCTACCATTTCATCCTGAATATGCAAAAAGTAGCTAGGTGGATGTCACTTGCTT